>JACXGM010012271.1:5685-24256 GCA_016801145.1 Umbra pygmaea | reverse complement strand
GCTGCAAATAATATCTCGTCTTATTGTCTATCTTCGGTTAGAATCGGGAAAAGAAGACCTGTGCAGTCTTGTAAACGTTTTTTCTTTTTAAAATAGACTAAAACAAGGTTTCCAGCTTATATCGTTTGCATGCTATTGAGCTTTGAATGTCCGAAAATCTGTCAAATATCGAACATCAAACTATCTTTACCACGGTTTCGAGTGCTGTCACTGCCTTATGCCTTGACTTCTCGTGCAAAAAACAAAGTTGCATGCGCGCACCTGCGTCAGACTGATTATGGCTGGAATGGATTTACAGTGAGTTTTCAAAATCACGGTAATCAAAGACTGTTTTAATGAAAATTAAATTTAAAACGGTAATACTAACCGTACGGACATTTTATTGTGGTTTACCGTGAAACCGGTAATCGTCCCATCCCTAGTTTGGTCGCGATCCAGCTAATAGGTCTATTAAATCAAATCCACTTCAACATTGCACGACAAGTGTATTTAACTAGCAGGCTAATTAATGTTTGTGGTAATGCAGACACGGTAGAGCTAACGTTAATCTAGCAAGCTCATTAAAGCGCACAGTATACTACAGATTCCTGACCTGGCACGCGCCAAAGTGACATCATGGGGAGGAACCAAGGGTACAACACGGGGTTGGTTTGTATGATAAATGATTCTTTCACCAACCCCAAAACGAGATGCAATGTCACAAACAGAAAATCCAACGAACTGTGCCGATTAGTTGTGTTTTAAAGACAACGAAACATTGCACTGGCGGTGCTATTCTTTGATAAAATGGATAGGCTATAATGAGAAGGGCGTCCGACTGCTCCGGCATTAACGGAATCGTATATCGAAAAATTAAGGCAATGATCACACTTCATCCAAATTCCTACACGGCAGGGTCAACTTCTGTGTCATTAGATGATGCTTACTGCAATAAATTTTCAGCAAGACCCTCCACGCGAAAAAGTTAATAATCAAATAATAACCAAAGCTAGCATTTTCAACTAGGGTAGCCAAGACTCAAATCTCTGGCAAGAGACTGTATGAAGCCTACTAACGTAGAAATCTAGGCATGTAAAATCGATCTTCACACTCTGATACCGATCAACCAATGGGAAAAAGGTGATACCGTGACATGCTTTGATTGACAGCCTCCTCATTATCTTAAGGATCTGGAAATACAGAAATAAATATATACGGAAATAAATAAATACAGAAATAAAAGAATGTGGAAATAAATTAATATAAAAATGTATAAAAACTGAAATAAATGATCACAGAAATAAATAAATAGGAAAATAATATTGATTAATAAATGTATAATTTTATATTTTTATATTTTTATGTATATTTTTATGTATAAATATTTTTTTTGATGTATATATTTATTTATTTATTTATTTCTTATTTTGGCAGACTTGGTCCTCCATAGTTATAGTGCAAAACTAATTTAAAACACAGACCATATCTTACTATTACAGTATTACAACATATGCTAACATTGTGCCTCTCCGGGGATGCTAATTTGTTAAACATTTCACTACGTGATTTACTTTTATCGTCTTTTCAACTACTGTTGCGCACAGTAGAAATTTCAAAGTCTGTTTCAAAATAAAAGTCATCCTAAATCAAAAATATTAAATGTCAAAATAGCATAAACAGGTAAAATACATAAAGCAACAAAGTTACTATTAGACAGGCCTTATTATAAGGTTATTTACAACTATGTTCTATAAAAGCTGTTTCTAGAATTGTTTTGTAGACAATAATTTTAACATCTCAGGTCTGTCTAAGCAAGGTATATTTTACCATATTTTGCACCTTACTAGGCCTGTCACAATAACAAATTTTGCTGGACGATAAGATGTCCCAGAAGTTATTGCGATAAATGATAATATTTTAGTTTTGAGACCATGTTCATCTAATATAATGATAATGGCATAACAATGCAGGTACACCTTTTCAAAGATCAATAAACTTTTATTTCTAAAGACTATTTAACACTGGAACTGGAAAACATTTTAAATATCAACAATAAATAAACAAAACAACCAAAAACAATAAATAAAATGGAGTCTCAGTCTCTGTTAACAAAAAATGCACTGTTAACAAAAAATGCACTGCAATAAAAACCAAAACCATCAAAAACAATAAATTAAATGAAAATGAAAAACCACACACAACCAAAACAATAGTCTCTTTGGTAGAGAGAGAGAGAGGAGGAAAACAAACAAGCATGCAAATGGAAATGATTGCGGCCGTAAAAATTATTGAGCTCATTTTTATTTATCATGCGATTAATTGATTTATTGCATATTGCGACAGGCCTACACCTTACTAAAGAAATTAGCATATGTTTATGTTTTATAGCATACATTTAGGTCTGTTGTGTTAAAATTGTCAATTTGGAAAAAACATTTTTTTAATAAAGTTATGGAAATATTTGTTAATTTCTTTATCAGATTCACTGATTAATTGAAAATATAACCAACATATTAATCGATTATCCAAATAATCGTTAGTTGCAGCCCTAGTCTAGTCAGAAAATCTGAACCCAGTTGCAGATTGAGGCATGTAGGGATATAGGCCCTGAACCATGAACTTTGTAATAAGCAGGGATGGTACTATGGTGTTGAAGGACAAGCTGTAGTGGACAAACTGCATCCTCACATGTATTCTTTTTGTATAGTAAGAGCAGTGTGCATTTCAAGAGTGAATGCATTATCTGTGAATGTGTTTGGCAGTAGGTGAACTGCTGAGTCAGTGAACACTCCTGCTAGCTGATCTACATAAGATCCAAGGACCTAGCTGGAGATACCATCTGGGACAACATCTTTGCGGGGTTAACACTTTTGAGGATTTATCTAGGCTTTTTACACTAGCCATATAGGCTTTTTACACTACACTATATTTACCAAGACTAAACGAATGAGGCTTGGGTGGATGCAGAGGTCACGTTACCGCAAGATACATATTATCTTGCATTCTACTTTTTATCTACACTGTCGATTGTGCACAGATTTAACCAAAAAGTCTGATCCTCGAAATCAAAAATGCTCTCACCTGCTCTCACCTGCAATTGTTGTATCAAGTAAACAAACTGGCTGGCTACATCAAACAGGTTTTATTTACCTTTCAGACCAAAATGCTGGTCAAGTTTTTGTAGTGTGCGCAATGCGCATGCATACCATTTTATCTCTGTCTCGAAATTCTTGCCTTCGAAGTTGTCGCAGAACATGCCAATGTGAATTGAAATGCTATGGAAATTATTATGCATTTTAAATTTATTCTTCTGGTGAATGTCAGGAGTGAGCCCTCGCTAACGCTATACACACTTGTAGGGGGATTAGAGTCCAGAGTCTCAAAGTGTGATAAAAAGGAGTTCAGTTAGTCAGGTAAGGAGGTGTTGGTGTCCACCACAAAGCTTGAAGACTACATTTTTACAAAATGTTATTATCTACACATGTTTCACCAGCACCATGAATGCCAACAAGTCAGCAATTTTAGATTTCTGACAATAACTTCGAAAATATCTATTATAGTAATTGATTTAATAATACAGAAATTAATACATTTAGCCCAATGTCTAAACAGCATAACTTATTATTATTTGATATCTGTGAGGGAGATGGCTTAGTTGTTAAGGTGTCATTCGGAAAGTTACCAGTTCGATTACCGACTGTGCCAAATTGTTTTGTGCCCTTGAACAAGGCACTTCAACCTACGTTCCTCCAGGAGGATGTCCCTAAATTCACTGTAAGTCGTCAACTAAATAACTTAAATGTACAATTCAGTTATGCACGTTGCACAACCTGATGTAATTTAGCAGATGCTCTTAATCCATAGCTATTTACAATTGGTGCAAATTAATTACTCAATAAGTCTCAGATCTGCACATGTCCATATTCTACACATTTAACGCAATCTCGACAGGTCTTTGGCAACTGAAACCATTTTTTTCAGTTGATTTTTAATATGTTCGACCATAGCTTTATTATGCCTATGTGTTCGACCATGTCACAGACAGACCTCTTGAAAAAAGAAAGCCACTTCGAGATACAGCTAGGCAGGTTAATGCCAGTTGGGGGTCACTCATTCAATCCGACCACGGGGGACGTAACTAATACATCTCCTTGTTTATCGGTTTGCTTAGCTGGTATATTTGCTTAACTAAATGCCCTTTCTCTAATAAAAAAGAGACGCATGTATTACCTGAAACATGGAAAAGTCCTCACAGTTTAAAGTTCCATCGGGTGCCGCCATAGTGGACTACAAGGTCCTCCACGCTCATCGCAAATAACATTGCCGTCTTTCAATGCCTGACTAGAAAAACACTATACGGTATCCAAAATATAAAGTTAGACAAAATATATTTACTAAAAGAACATAACTGGTGCTCCACATATTTCAATTAACTATTTTTCGTGAACGATTAGCCAAATCAACATACTTATTTATCTGGAAGTATTTTCAGCCATAGGCTTTTTTGTGTCCTTGCAGCGTTGTTTACTGTAAACAAAATATATATATATATTGAGCAGGGAAACATTTGTTTAATAACATGTTTGTAATTTCGAAACATTTTATTGATCAGGCACCTCGTTTTATGTCAATCTGGGGACTTTCTTCTGTCGGTGCCCCTCCCCCTTCTCGGTCGCTGTGACGTAGGTTGGAAGTGAACGCATATTATTCTACTGCTTGACTTTCGGCAGCTAAAGGAACTCTAACCATTGTTCGGAAATTATTACGTAATACAATTGCATCTAATTTGAAAACTATTTTAGCATGAACCTCATCAGATCCTACAATGTCATTGGCACCGCCATATGTGAGTACTATTTGTTGGGTTTGTTTTGTTTAAACAATTCTGGCTTTGGTTTGTACAGTGTGTGACAACGATCACGTACTGTACATTGAAACTGCCTAACTACTAGCCAAATGTTGAGTTTAGAGTGGTAAGAACCCCGGTGATAGATACAACTATGCAGTGATGCATGTCGTTTTTAATTACATATCCAGCCACGATTGCGTAATAATATTTTTATAATGCCACGGGTTTCATGCCATTCAGTCTTTGACCCACAAGCTGTTTTCGGTCAAGTGGGAGAGTAGGCTAGTTGAATGTTATTTTAAGTACTTCGATCTTTAAAATGTGCCCTAGGTTTGAACTCAGGTTGTCAGCGGATCCTTAAAGTCTTAAATATTCTTAATTTCGTTTTCCAGAATTTAAGGCCTACAATTGACAAAAAAATCTGTTTTTCCAAGGTATTTTTGTTCCATTGTATTTTGTTGAAGTGAGCCATAGTTCTTTCTGAGCAACATTTTAATTAGCAACTGCTGTCAGATTATTACAGTAATGTCTTGCTATAGCGTGTGGTTGCGGCTGCCCAGATAGCCTACCTCACAGCAACGCAGCTACTTTTTTCATTAGTTAGCGCAGCCTCGTTAGTGTGTCTTGTTTATATTATTTGTGGCCTTGCAGCGTTGTTTACTGTGACGTAGTTCTGATTAGTGTTACTCATCTCTCAGTACTGTACCTCAACGCAACGAAAATACGACCCAATATCATTGTGATGTTTATCTCCACGATCTCGTTCTTCTGTGTTGCATTAACGCAGATGTAGGATGCGATTTATACTGTATGACCTTTAAACAATTATTTCTACCGACTCAAGAGCCAAGCTTCGTGTAGTTGGCTTCTTCCTTTCAGTCATTTGTTTGAACTGCTGGTCCCGATATTACAACAGAGTTAATTAAGCACAGTCTATCATGCGTACATAAATGTTGCAGGCAAAATATAAAATAAGTTTAGAAGTATTAATGTTTAAAATAATTATGGATTATTAAATTATTTGTAAATATATATTTTATAAAGAAATTGCTTTCTAATCAAATCCAAACATTCCAACGAACTACTGTGCTGATCACACTCAAGTCAGATATTGCATTCCAACGCAAGACTCTTCTGTCTCTCCCGACATCCGAAAACAGGTTAGTGCGCAGCACAGTGCGAGATTTTAATTTCTTTTTCATTAACATAATACGCGGTCACACATCACTTCATCCAGAGATGCAAAATATAACATGGAACGGGAACCAACCGCAGAGGTAGTCACATTACACCGGCTAACTACTCATGCAAAAAACGGCACTCACAACTGGGATTAATGTCCTTCTATTATTTTTAATAATCTCATGCAGTAGTCGACAAACGAACGCGTTTCAGCCACCGCCTTCGTCAGCGTCTGTAAAAATAATAATAATAAATGTGCTTGGCATCATTTATAGTAGTACCTATCAACCACTTTCCAATTAGTAGGGTACAATAATGCTTCCATGTAGGGCAGGGGTCAGCAACTCCGGTCCTGGAGGGCCGAAACACTTCTGATTTTTGGTTTCTCTTTCTAATAAGAGATTGGTTTATACCTGGGAAAGCAGATGATTGCAATTAACTACTAGGTTAAATAAAAAATCTGAAGTGTTTTGGCCCTCCAGGACCGGAGTTGCCTACCCCTGATGTAGGGTCTAGGGCAGTGGTTCCCAAACCTCTCCTCGGGGATCCCCAGACAGGCCATGTTTTTGTTTTAACCCTGAAAAGGCACACCTGATTCAATTAGTCAAAGGTGTAATGTGTAGTTGACTAATTTAATCAGTTGTCATTTCAGGGTGAAAATAAAAACCTGGCCTGTCTGGGGGTCCCCGAGGAGAGGTTTGGGAACCACTGGAGTGTATGGAGGTTTTCCCCTTTACCTTGTACAAGGCTGATGGAGTAGCTCACTAATTGGTTAGAATCTCCACTCACCTGGCATTCTAGGTTCTAATTTGGATCTAATTGAAGGGAAAGCCTGGGAGAACCCCCTACGGACTTCCGGCAAACTTAGATTTGCTCTGCAAGTCAGTCTGGCCAAGAGCCCATTCTAGCCCATTTCCAATTTTTCCAAATCGAGGCACCAATCACAACCGTTGAGGCGGGCTTTATATGATGACGATAGCGCAGCTATATACTGTCATTGGTCGAAGCAAACAATTACAACGATGGGTGCTGCAATGGAACTTTCCGCAATATCCCTCGTCCGAATCAGCTATCGCGTCTGTTTTAAGCGATGTGAAGGTTTCCTTTTTGATAAAAACCGAGCAAAGAACAACTCTCTAAGCCTTCATATCTAAAATAAGATGTTGTCGCGGTCTTGCAGGCTCAATTCAGCAAAAGTCTGATATATCCAATTGTGCCGAGAAGCAATTGAGCGGCGTCCGTTGGTGACGCCCCTTTGGAAATGGGCTGTGAATAAACCTTGCCCAGACCCACTCTCAGTCAGAACTGAGAAGGGTCTTGTGTTAACCAGGCTAGGAAAATACCAAAAACCAGCATACACTAGGCCCTCCATGGAAGGGTTTGTGGACACCTGAATTAAGCATTCAAATTAACAGAAAACACTCTACAATACATTCAGATGTAGGTTATATACAAACATATTTATGGCATGGAGGAGTGTTCAGATGGGAGTGTGGTGGTTGCTGGTGTGGCGGTAGGGTTTGTGGACTCGCTGTATGTTCGGAGGAAGAAATAGCGGGCACGGAAGAAAGAGGGTGGTGAGTAGTTCAGGAGAGGGTGTAGGGCCGGCGCTTGGTGGTGGGGAGCAGGGGTATAAGGTGATTGTGGTGTTTGCAGCCCCAACTGGTAAGATGGTCCACCCGGTGTCACTCGCGGCAATTAGGGATCACGTTGGGAGGGTGACAGATGCTAGGTGGGAGGAGTGGTGGGAGGGTTGTTATTGTGGTGGGTAGTTTGGCTCTGAGGGATAAGTTGCGGAAGTTGGAGGTGTTGAATGGGGGTAAGGTGAAGTGTCTGGTGCCTGGGAGTGCGGCGATGGTGAGAGGAATGATCACAGGTGTTCCAGAGGATCTCTCAATGGAGGAGCTTAAAGAGGTGGTGTCGGGAGGGGATGTGTTGGCAGCGAGATGGATGGCCAGTAGGGCATTGGGTTGGACAAGGTGAGTCCCACGGTGTTGTTTGAGTAAGGGTGTCTTAGTTTTTATGTAAGGGAATATGTGCCGCCGCCACTGAGGTGTTTTAATTCTCAGCGTATGGGGCATGGGGCTGCTGTGTGCAGAGGGCAGGGTAGGTTTGGGGGTGCGCATGAGTATGGCAACTGTGAGGTAGGGGATGTGGTGAGGTGTTATTGTGGTGGGGAGCCCAGTGCTGCATTTGGAGGGTGTTTGGTTCAGAAGAGGGCAGCAGAGGCACAGCTGGTTAAGGTGGTGGATAAGGTCACGTATGCGGAAGCAGTGCGGAGAGTGGGGGGATTTGGAGTAGGTGTGCAGGTGGAGAAGGAGAGGGTTGTAGGCCTGGTGTCGGAGGATGGTTTGGGGATTCACAAAGTGGTGTTTGAGAAGTGTAAGCATGAGTGTGTGGTTGGTAAGGATTCACTGGTTGTGGGCAGTATTGAGTTTTTGGTGTTTTTGTGTAGTGTGGTGAATGTCTGTCTTTGAGTAGCCTGCCATGTAAAGCAATAAATAAATAAAATGTAGCGTATTACTTATTATCCTACATGTGCCCTAAAAGTGGGCAGAGGGTGTTAATGTTCCTTGAGAATATGTTTTACAACCATATGCACAAATCTCTATAAACTATGTCTAATCCTAAATATCTAGCTAATGTTCATACAGAACAATTATGACTGGGCAAAAAAAATCTATACCTCTCACACAGGTACTCGTCGGGAAATGCTAAAAGGTCTGATCTGTCTCGAAACACCTTCTCACGTCTAAAAGCACATCTTAATATCAGTGCTTCTTCATCCAAAACGTCATTCAGAAATGGGCATGCCATGGGGCAGAAAGTAACATAGGAGACGGGGACTTTCTTTTTTGCTTTCTGTAATTTG
This sequence comes from Umbra pygmaea, assembly GCA_016801145.1. Lineage (NCBI taxonomy): Eukaryota > Metazoa > Chordata > Actinopteri > Esociformes > Umbridae > Umbra > Umbra pygmaea. The sequence continues at coordinate 15,374 of JACXGM010012271.1, read as the reverse complement.
ACTTTCTGTAAATGAGATACTGTTGTCAACGGGCTTAGCTAGTTAAAAAAAAATGCAGAAAAATTGCCCTCAACACTGACTACATTGGAATCACTGTTGCAACGTCATGAACCATTTTAAATCTAAACAACTGCAATGGTTTGATGTAAATCAAACTTGTGACAGTAATAGTGACGAGTAATTCTTGTGAATTAAAATTCAGCAGAACACATTCAGAATACATATGTAGGAATGTTTGACATGTTTATTTCGGATCAGAGAGACAACTGATTTAACACAAGGCTCCAGGATTTATCTTAGCCTGCTGTGGAGCAGGCTAGCTGCAAAGAATAAATCTCCATGGTTACTGGGCTGGGTTTACTTCTAGCAACTTTTGTGCAACCAAGTGATGGCAAAATCTATCCAGGATAACTTGTATATCCCGGCTTAATCCCAAAACCCCACTTGGTTTTGTGCAATACCCTCTGGTCTCTTCCTATTGTTGATTTTAGTGCATTCCTACCTCTTGGGAGGTATCCCATAATACAAGGCTGTCGCCGTCCTGATATAAGACACCAGGCTGAGCTCCTGGTCATTAGTAAGAACTGCATTGTAGTCCTTGTACCCTACTGAGGGCAGCAGGCCTGGGCCCTAATCAACAAGCTCTTGCCTGTTATTCCACATATCGGGCCAGAGAAGAAACAGGAATCCTGAACTTCTCAGCTACCTTGTTAATTGATCTGCCTTCCTCTACTGACAATCATGACTTAAAGCTGGAGTGCAGAACCCTTTGTCTCCCCCTTCTGGCAGTGAGAGTAATTACACAAACACAGTCAACGCAAGTTTGACGTATGCCTACTCATCAATCAATCTTTTAGACTTTAATCATTTGTATGAAACCTAAGTTACTTTTTCATCTGGAGAATCAGCCATTTTTCTTTGATGCTATTTGGGTCTTTCCCAAGGCTCCGCTATATTCCTAGTTGTTGCTGTAGTGTTAGCCTACACCTTCCTTCAATGGTTGCTCGCTCTTGTAAATCAATCATTGCTGGTTGATGTTAAAAGCATCATTAATGGTGCGCCAGCTCAGGCATATCACTACAGACATCAGATTTAAAAGCTTTGTATCCTGCCAAATACAGAGCGATTGACATGACAGCGATAGGCTTATTCAGGAATGTGTAAACTATTTTGGCAAGGGCTTGATGGTAACCGATGTTCATTTGTAAGTAAATGTCCCACACTCAAGCTTTAAGATTGTCCTGCAATGTAGCTACTTAGCCCATTATGCCACACATACCTGTTTTTGATTTTCCTATTTCAGTTGTCTGCAATTCCACCATGTGTTTTATATTTGTTGCATGTTATCTTTTTGTGTTATGAGCAACACAGCTATATCGACTGTGAAGAGGCGTATTGTTGTCAATGGTGGTAGAGACCAGAGTTGTAGTCCCTTGGAAGTGAAGGGACTCTTTTGACTGGCAGTATGGTGTTGTCTCTAACAGGTCAATGGAGCAGATCAGTAGGACAGATGGGAGGTCGTAGTGGCGTTCTGGGGGGGTGTAGGAGGATGTGCAGTAAACTTCAGCCAGAAAACCCAGAGTCTTCACCTGCAGCACCAGCACACGGTATGAACACACACAATGTTTTCTTCACAATTTCTCATCTGCTAATTTCACAAGCAGTTGAATTATATAGTGAACGAGCCAATACTTTTCTGAGTGTATATTGTGATCATGGCGCCTGAGCTTTTGCCTGGCCAAATGCTCATTAACGCATCGTGGTACACTACCTGATGATATTAATATGATTACATCATTATGGACACTAGGGATGTGAGAAATGGCCAAATTTCCCTTGACATTTAAACAGGCAGCTTTCTGTAAAACAACAAGGAGAAATCTACATGTCACATGACTCACTGGTTGTGGTAACAAATCACCTGTCAAATGAGGTAACTAAATTGTAGTTATGAGAAGAACAGGTTACCACAGAGCACCTTACAGCTAAGAAAAAAGACAGGCTAATCTGTTCCCTCAACTTCTTCTCAATCCATTCCCTCAATTTTATTCATCAGTTCCCTCCAGGAGATTTGACGTTACGTCCGTTGCATGGATCGATACAAGGTCTATTTCAAATTTCACTTGAAATGCATTTAGTTGGCAGAATATGTACAGTTCCTAAAGGAGTTAAGTGATATGGCTCTGGTCGATTTTAGGTTTAACATTGGAAATTGGAAGCGTATCCTTGTATTTCAAGCCTAAATTTAAGAGCAAATCACTAAAACAGTCGTACCAGAGTTTGGTGTAGTGGTCTAAGCTCCCACTCTGGAGCACACCTGCCCTTGTCCTTCCTCCTTGTCTCCTTAGCCCTGGCTTCCTAACTGTGCCGGCTTTAAAAAAATATACCAGGGAAAATATCACAATACAAATGAATGGATTTTAACCTGATTCACCATTATCCCTGAGAGGCTCGGTAGGCTACAGCATCAAGCAGGTATGCTTGTTCTGAAGTAAAAAAAGAGAGGAAGAGCAAAACTGCAGAAATTTGTGTTATTATTTAGCAAACACACATGCTAGCAGGCTTATAGATCCTCTCTGTTTTATGCATTAATAACTACTACAGTAGCTATGTACTGTAAAAAACACTTTATAACAATCAATACGTTCATACAGGCGTGCTCTGTGGTTTGCGTCGTTCACTTGCCTGGTTCTGCTTAGTCTGAATTAATCTGTGTTACAAGCGATAGCTAAATAAGTAGCTAGACCCTTTAAACAATATGCACACAAAGCAACTAAAAATGCTACAGCAGTGCCTTATTCTCCCTCTACCCCTATATGCCTGTCTCCCTAGCCTGTTTCTTACTTTCCTCTAATGCTACAGCAAACTAAAGAAATGAAAAACACCTCAGCCCATTTCTCCCACAGGAATACATTATCAGAAGTACAATTTCTACAATCTGAGCCCTAACAATGGAACTACTTTCTCTATCCGGCTAACCAGCTTAAAAGTGCTGTAAAAAAATTACGTTGATATTTAACAGGTACCAGAGTCTTTATCTTCTGGGATTATATTTGGCAGCTTAAAGTCTGTAAAGAATGTAGTGTTGTTTATTGAGAACAGAAACCTTCTGTCATCAAGCAGCTAACATCCCAATTCTTCAAACCAAGGACACAGTTAGCCTACCCTGCCAACCTGCCCATCCATTAAGTCGTTTAACTGTTCCCTCCTTTCTCAGCCCCCCGTCCAGCTTTTAAACTGCCCGGCTACAGACCTTCTCCTATGGACCAGAGGATCCTAGTCTGGTCTGGCCGCTACAAGACCGCTGACCAGATCCCAGACCAGGTGTCGTAAGTAGAAACTGTTTACAACCAGACCACTCAGTGTCTGACGGTCTCACTTTCTCCATTAGCAAGGGTAATGAATGTTTGTTTACAACCAGACCACTCAGTGTCTGACGGTTAGCAAGGGTAATGAATGTTTTACATACATTGCCAAAGAAACATGAACAAACTGGTCATCACTCTTTATCCCTCTTTTTTTATTATAGATAATTACTAATGCGCCCAAGATAATAAATCTGCTAGTTTGATATGTAACAGGCTGTCACGTACCCACATGCACCTTTGTCTTCCAGGTTTGAGACTCTGGATGCAGCCCGGAACAAGTTGCGAGTGAAGGCTTGCTACGGGATGATTGTGGCCACCCTTTTGGCTTGTTTGGTTATGGTCATCCAGGGCAAGAGGGTGAGTAACATCTAGTGTTTCTAGAGGGCTCCCTACAGTTGCTCGGTGGCAGAAGAGGGCTCCTTTATATGGAGACACCAGAAGGCTCAATAAATTCCTATACTAATAGACTGGGATGTGTCTCTCTAAGAGCAATTTTCTGATCAATGTTGTATTCCCCCAGGCGGCCGGCAGAAATGAGTCCCTCACATCCCTGAACATGGAGAAGAAAGCAAAGTGGAGACAAGAGGCCAAGATGGAGAGAGAGGAAGTGGCAGCAGCTGCTCACCTTCTGGCTGAGAAGCCTCAGTGAGGCACCATTGACTCCCTTTGTTCCCCTTTTGGGCTGTAGAACCCAGAACCATCACTGGAGCTCTAAGTAGCATAGGTGTGGTGCTTTGATAGGAACAGGTTTCAGAACTGTTCATATAGTGCAGTCAGTTCTCATAGGTGTTGGCTGTTTCTTCTGCTTTTCATGCTGTTTATCCATATTAAAATTCAGAATGCTTTATTACTGTGGAGACTCTTCCCAACAATGTCATCCTTTTAAAACAATAAGTATGCAGTGTTACAGAGAATTGGGCCCACCAAAGGGGGCAGAACAGACAAGAGACTAAGAGCTGCTTTCCTGTGTGGGTGGGACAGCCAACACTGCATGGGCATAGGACCAGCTGACGTATGGAAGATGTTAATTCTAGCTTTAAAAGTATTTTGTCATTGTGTTTTTCCACCTTAGGTGCTCACATCCTCCCTGTGAAGGACAATGTTCTCCAAATGGGGTGTATTGCAGGGTTATTCTACTTTGGTCCTGGAGGGTAGAAACACTTTCTACCTGTTGTTAAGGGCACCCACAAACTTGTAAATCAGGGTTAACTTTGGGGGGGCTACTTAATGTAATCAGAATTTAAATGTTTGGGTCTGTGATTTAATCACCTCTTCAAAATGCTGTGGTGAATATTAAACAGCTCCAATGTTGAGCAATCCACCTTCTGTCGTGGAATAATCAAATTCTTTATTAGTCACTGGCTGCACTGGTGAACTGCCATGAGGTTAGCTACTAACATTGTTCAAATTGCAACAGCACCACCCAACGAGGGATTCTTCAGAGGCTGCTGGTGGGATCTCAGTTCTAGAAAGCTTAGTCCATGAATAACATTCAATAATTTGAGTACTTTTTGGCACCATGGGATTACAATCTCTGAACAGGCTGCTGTAGACAGCTTTTTGGAGAACCAATTCTTTTTACAATTAAAACAGGTAAAGCAAATTAGGCCCTTGTGGAAAAGAGCATTGAAATTAAGAGTTTCTGAATCAAGGCCACAGGTTTTTCAGTGTCCAGATGTCTTACAATGTTGAAAGGAGGATCAGATGGCTCCACCTCACTGTAATCTGATGAGGGAAGTGAACAGAATTATATGACAATGTACAGAAGTCTTGAACCCCTACGTAACATTAAAGGATAAATTACTGTCCAGCTGTCATGTAAGTAGATGGTAATAATGTTGTGACGTCAATGAGACTGACTGCAACAGGAGTTGATGAAATCGCATTTATAATGTAATAACAGACAGGTTCAACAGGACAGGAAGCTGGTCGCTCATCTCAGAGAAGATGAGTAAATATCAGAAAACAATGTTTGTGAGCCTTTGCAGCTAATTACAGTTGAATTTGGATCCTGTTTAACATTGATGTTTTTATAATGATGGCACCTTATTTACAGATTCACACTGCCAAATAAAGTCAAAGCACGTTTTAACTGGTGAACCTTTTGTCCTATTTTATTTCTCCTAAAACCTAATAATGGGCCAGGCAGGGTCAAACTGAATGTCAGAAGCATTTCAGGTCATCAAAAGTCAATGTCCACGAGACCTGTGGGGATGCTTCGTAAGGTGGCAGAGCACACAATAAGCGCTCACTCATTGATATTTAGTGTGTCATTAGTCTCACTGGGTGCATCAAGGTTTAAAGAACGTAGAACACACGAAGCAGCATGTACATCTTAATAGTCAAATGAAAACAGGTTGAGAACCATTTGCTTCCGAGTTGTAGCCTGTTTGTATGAAGTCCAGTTCCTGATTATGGACTTGTCTCAGTGCGGCAACAAAACAAGGCAGAGTTGTAGATCCAAGTGTGCTCTGTTGTATATGTTGGTAAGTCATTCTGCTTACCACTTTAGAAAATCCATTACAGTACCGACATGCCTGGTGGAGAAGGCTTAAGAGAATTTCTTAAGTTACTTATTTCATCTGAATGAACATAAAGTGCTGTCAAAGGAGGTGGACTCAGGGTTGTCTGCTGGACAGCCAGTCATTCACCAAGGCAGGGACCAACAGTCTCATCTGTCTTGTAGTCTGTCAATGTCTCAGTGCGAGGGAAGACTCCAATTCCCATGGTTCATGGGGTTTGTGTGTATCACACTGGAGGCAGGAGCCAGCCCAAATCCTAGTGGGTGGAGTCTGCATGTGGGAGGCGCAATAGAAAACCACAGTGAGGCTCCTGGTGGAAATGCAGACCAATCAATGGCCTCAGAATGAGACGGGGGTTCAGTCATTTGAGTGGGATTCATGGTCGAGACACAGGTCACGTTTAGTCCAGCATTCAGGTGTGGTGGGGCTGTGACAGGCCATGGCAGTCAGAAAGATGGCTTGGTAGGGGGCTGTGATGGGACACTGCAATCAGCAGGGTTGCCTGGAGGGGCCGTAGCGGTCGGGGATGAACGGTGTCCTTGTGGGGCATAATCCAGTAGGGGGGCGCCATAGCCAGATGGGCCTTAGGAGAGTAAAGGGGGCTTGGTTCAGAGGGGCTGGGGGGGCTGGTTGAAGACGTTGTGCTGTGGGACCACAGAGTGGATCTCAAAAATCATAAAACCATCCGCCTTGAGGCATCACGCAGGCCATCTAGTTTTAATATTTTATAGTCATGATAACGATTCAATCACTTTCTCTGGTAGTGCGGGGCAGAGAGGGGGCAGGGTTACAGCTGGAAGCCCTCCATTGGGGTGTCACACTGCTGGAATAGGAACTGCTGCTGCTGCTGATCCACAGCAGGGGCCAGGGCGGGGTCTTCATCCTCTGAGCTGAAGTAACGCTCGATCAGGTCAAACGCCTTCTGGTAGATCTCCTGGTTCTCATGACCCTGGAGGATCTCCAGCTTATCAAGACCTGGAAGGACAAGACCAGACACTATCAGATAGAACCTACTATAAACATTAACATGTTGTATATAATTTGCTAGGTAACTTTTAACCAATCACAACCAACTAGTTAATTGGGTAATTCAACCCCAGACACACAAAAGCATATATTCTATTAGTCAGTTAAATGTGTTGTTTCACCATTAGTCAGCTTGTATGCGGTCCTTCTGTGAAATCGGAAAATTGGCATTTAACACATGATCACATTAAATGCTTGGAAATTTAATTACGCTTTTAAAACAATTATCTCCAGGGCGCTAAATCAAAGAGGAGATGGTAACGGCAGACAACTTGTTGTTTAGTTCTATTTAAACTACAAATTTCACTGTCAACTTAAAATACTTTCTTCCTCCAACTACCATGATGCAAAGCAGTTCGAGCTTCCTGCAAATTATCCTGCTGGAAGGAGCCAGTAGAAGATGGGTACATGGTGGTGATAAATTGATGGACATGGTCAGCGACAACACTCAGGTAATGTGGCATTTAATCAACGCTCAATTGATAACTAAGGGGCCCAAAGTGTGCCAAGAAAATATCCCTCACACCATTACACCACTACAACCAGCCTGAACCATTGATACAAGATGGATCCATGCTTTCATGTTGTTTACACCAATTTAACCCTACCATCTGAATGTTGCAGCAGAAATCGAGACTCATCAGACCAGGCAACCTTTTTCCAATCTTCTAATTTTGGTGGGCCTGTGCAAATTGTAGCCTCAGTTTCCTGTTCTTAGCTGAAAGGAGTGGCACATGGTGTGGTCTTCTGCTGTTGTAGCCCATCTGCCTCAATGTTCAACGTGTTGTGCATTTACTGATTCTCTTCTGCATACCTTGGTTGTAAAGAGTGTTTATGCATCAACAAGGCATTTTCACACAGAGAGCTGCCACTCACTGGATATTTTCTCTTTTTCAGACCAAACCCAACAGACGGTTGGGCAGGAAAATCCCAGTAGATCAGCACTTTCTGAAATACTCAAAACCAGCAGTCTGGCACCAACAACCATGCCACATTCAAAGTCACTTAAATCCTTTTTCTTCCACATTCTCTTACTTGGTTTGAACTTCAGCAGATTTTCTTGACCATGTCGACATGCTTAAATGCATAGAACTTCTGCCACATGTTTAACTGGTTAGATAGTTGTGTTAATGAGCAGTTGAACAAGTGTAGCTAATGAAGTGGCTGGTGAGTGTATAACATAAATGTCTTGTATAAAACAAAAGTTAACTATGAAATGCTATCTTTAAGTTTAACACTTTACACTTCAAACTCATATCTTTTTCTTGTTTGCTAACATTAAATCAGTTAACTCCAAACCTATTATATAAACCCTGCTAGTTAAATACTAACATGGCAAATATCCATACCCTTTTAGTTCGGCTTGTTAGCTCATAACATTTTATGGGTGGGGGTGTGTGTGTGTACTGCGTGTGTGTGTGTGTGGGTTCTATGAGTGTATTGTGTGCTTATTGTGAGTGTGTTTATGTACCATATGCCTCCTCTATGCATGCACAGTAGGGGTTGACCCCTGCCCCTCTCTTGGCCTGGAGCTCCCCCATCCTGAGGATGTTCTCCAGTCCATTCAGAGACACCTGGATGATCTTAGTGTCCAACACAGTCAGCAGGTCACACAGGGGCTTGATGCAGCCCATGTCCACCAGTTGTCTACAGCACAAACACATTCATGGTAAAACTTCAAGGATAAAGGTTATTAGAGAGTGTTTACGGTCAGTAAGAGGTTATGAGTCAGGGTTAGGGAAAGAGGTTATGAGTGAGTTCTAGGGGTCAGGGATAGAGTTTTTGGTTCAAGGATATATGATGTTTACATTTTTATTATTTTATTTATCATTTCTTTCTGCGCTTCCCAATTCCCTCAAATCCTGCCTTGTCGGCACCTCCGTAACTTCTTGGCCAGATCTGTGAGATGACAAAGGGCTTGCACATGGTTCATCTCACCCAGATTCTTTTCACACTGCTCACCCAACATGGAGCCCTTTAGTCAGATCATGTACGGGATGATTACTCTCACCGACTATACTTCCATGATTTGATATACAGGCGCCGATCTGCACACAAGGAGTCATTGTAGAGTGACTTGGCAGGGTAGATCATTTGATTTATTTATCCCAAATCACAGGCAGCGCTATTCCAAATTACACTGCCTCTTGCTGGAGGGGTCAGGGATAGATGTAATGGGTCAGTGTTAGCGGTTAGGGATAGATGTTATGGGTCGGTGTTAGCGGTTAGGGACAGATGTTATGGTTCAGGGACAGATGTTATGGTTCAGGGACAGATGTTATGGGTCAGGGATAGAGGTTATCGGTCCGATTTAGGGATTATGGGTCAGATTTAAGGTCAGTTTTAGGGGTCAGTGTTAGGGATTATGGGTCAGATTTAGGGTCAGAGTTAAGGGTCAGGGATAGATGTAATGGGTCGGTGTTAGCGGTTAGGGATAGATGTTATGGGTCGGTGTTAGCGGTTAGGGACAGATGTTATGGGTCGGTGTTAGCGGTTAGGGACAGATGTTATGGTTCAGGGACAGATGTTATGGTTCAGGGACAGATGTTATGGTTCAGGGACAGATGTTATGGTTCAGGGACAAATGTTATGGTTCAGGGACAAATGTTATGGTTCAGGGACAAATGTTATGGGTCAGGGATAAAGGTTATCGGTCCGATTTAGGGATTATGGGTCAGATTTAAGGTCAGTTTTAGGGGTCAGTGTTAGGGATTATGGATCAGATTTAGGGTTAGAGTTAAGGGTCAGGGATAGATGTTATGGGTCAGAGTTA
>JACXGM010012270.1:0-24159 GCA_016801145.1 Umbra pygmaea | reverse complement strand
TGAAAATGTTCAGTTGTAATTTGTAGAAAAGGAAATAGGTCCTTACTGAACAATGGGTGAAATACTCTTATTAGCTTACTAGTGAACCAGTTAGGATTCAGGTATACCTTTTGTATAACTGATGCTTTTAATGAAAGATCCAATGCTTTAATATTTAATAGCTTTTGACCTCCGTGTTCATATTCATTATACAAGTATGATGATCACTTATTGTATAACTGCAATGTATAATAGTAGAATAATAAGTGTGTGAAAAAACTGCTGTTATACAAAGTAAAGCAGTTAATTTAATGTCTCTTCAGTGATGTTATGTATTGTAATATCAATTTACAGGGCAAAGCTCGTTATGGCAACAGGGGGCGCAAAACTCAATCTCGCCTAGGGCAACCAAAGGGCTAGAGCCGGCCCTGGGGCCTCATTTATAAAACTTTGCGGTGGATTTGCATCAGAAGTGGCGTACAGACGAAATATAGGACGTGCGTACGCAAAGAAATACCTAGAGTTATAAAACCGTGCGCACGCACGTCCTATGCCATTTTCCCTTTATAAATCACAATCAACTCTAAATGTGGCGCAGCTTTTGCGGCTGCATGTCACGCCCATAATTGCCCAAAAATAGTCAGTGAAACGCCCAGAAATTAATATTCATTGATTGAGAAATCATGGCAAACAGAGAGAGGAAAAACAAAAAAGAAACTTCACTCAATGTGAAGTAGAAATGATTGTTGGCGAGGTGTAAAAGAGGAGACAAATGTTGTTTGGAGGGCACAATGTGGCCATTACTAATGCCAAAAAAGTGTTGGAGTGGCAAAAGTTTGCAGACACTGTGAATACAGCCTGAGAGTTGGACCCTGGGCGAAATAAAAAAAAGTGGTCAGTCATCAAAGTCGATGCCAAAAAGCGTCTAGCGCTTCATCGCGAAAGTCTGCCACGTTTGGGGGAAGATCAGTGAAATTGGTGAGCAACATGCCTGCATCACAAATTATTTGGATATTGATGGAATGAAAATGCTTATGATTAATGACAGCAATTTCTTTCTCATTCAGTGCCCTTATTGCAACATTAGTGCAGTCTGTCACGAATCCTGTCGGATAGTTAGAGACAAGCACGAAGGTTTCAATAATGCAATAACTTTTATTTAAACAGAAACAAAACACTGCCGCGAGGGGCGAAGCGTATATAAATCCAAGGGAAACAGGAAACACTGGAACAGGACTCGTACAGGATACATTGACTGACAAGGGAGAGAAGCAAACACACAACCTTAAATACTAACATAACGAGGACTTAACTTAAAACATCTGGGGACACTTAACAATGACATCACCTAAATCATACCTAAGGCAAGACATGAAACAGACACAAGAGGGAGCCAAAACACAACACACGAGGGACCAAGGGAGGAAACACAGGGAAGAAACTAAATAAAAGTCTCACGTCGGTCCATCCTGGACCAGATGTTACACAGTCAATAGCACTGATACATTTGGGAAACCAGACATAGCTGCAAATTGTGCTTCTGTGTTTGCCTGTTCACCCGCAGTGTACAGAAACTTCATGTAGGCTAATTATGCGACAAGCCTATTAAACCTAACACGTCTGGTAGCTATTACCCGGCTAGGCTTGGCTGAGATAACCCTGACCTCTCAGCCAATTCCCTGTGAAAGTGCCAGTCGCCAGAAATCATGTTATTATGAAAGGTGCCACCTAATAAAATGCACAATTATGCTATTATTATTATTATTATTATTATTATTATTATTATTATTATTATTATCTTCTAACAGCGCAAGATCAGCCATTGTGCGCCAATACGCATTGCGATGGAATGGCTTTTTATAACCATCCATTTGACTGTATCTGATCTACAGATGTTGGAATAATCTAATTGTAAATGGGAAATAGTTCTGCGTAAATTGAATTTTTTGCACCTTTCAAAATGGTTAAGACATGCTGGAACACATTTAAAAATGAAACGAACTAAATGCATATAAATGAACATTATGATTCTGTAGCTGATGACGAGATAAAATGAAAACTACTTTACCCAATGGACAATAATGACTATACTATCTATCTATAGATATCTATCATAATCTATTTGTCTTTCTGCTCCGCCAGACAGAGACATTGACAAGAATATCAGTTTTAAACATAATTTTGTTCTGTTTACCATATTATTTATAAGGATGAATTACATAACACGCCAATATAATTACAAGTTTGCTTTTTATAAATCCCAAATATTGCGTAGAGAGCTGCATGTGTCTTCTTTTGTGCATACGCCACGTTTATAAATGAGGCCCCTGGTCCTTGGGTCTTGGACAACTCTTCTGATTATTCTTTTCACTCCTCTGTCAGAAATCAAGCAAGGAGCACCTGGTCGAGGCAAATTTACGATGTAATGATTCTTTCCACTTCCATATTATGGACCCAACAGTGCTCACTGTAACATTCAGAAGCTTAGAAATGTGCCTATAACCAATGCCATCATAATGTTTTGCAACAATTAGGTTGCAAAGGTCTTGAGACAGCTCTTTGCTTTTACACATCATGAGATGTGTACTTGTGTGACACCTTGGCAATGAGACCTTTTTGTAGGCCATCAGTTGGTACTGAACCAGCTGATATTAATTGGCACTGACAGGGGGCTGGATTGCTTTTTAATTACTGATGGTTTTCAGATGTTGTCCATGCCTTTTTGCACCTCCCTTTCTTCATGTGTTCAATACTAATTTCCTGTGTCATTTCACATTACACAACTTCATTTCTGAACTTATTTGTTTTGGTTTCTTTGTATGAATGGATTACTTGGGTTGATACCAACGTCTGGTGAACATTTCATGTCAATGGCACCTTTGGAAATATATTTATTAAGAAAAATTATGATGTGTTCAATACTTATTTCACCCGCTGTATACACACTGCTCAAAAAAATAAAGGGTGGTATGAGGGCCCGACGTCCACAAGTGGGGGTTGTGCTTACAGCCCAACACTGTGCAGGACGTGTGGCATTTGCCAGAGAACACCAAGATTGGCAAATTTGCCACTGGCGCCCTGTGCTCTTCACAGATGAAAGCAGGTTCACACTGCAGTCAGGAGTCAGGAGATGCCGTGGAGAACATTCTGCTGCCTGCAACATCCTCCAGCATGACGGGTTCGGCAGTGGGTCAGTAATGGTGTGGGCTGGCATTTCTTTGAGGGGCCACACAGCCCTCCATGTGCTCGCCAGAGGTAGCCTGACTGCCATTAGCTACCGAGATGAGATCCTCAGACCCCTTGTGATACCATATGCTGGTGCAGTTGGCCCTGGGTTCCCCCTAATGAAAGACAATGCTAGACCTCAAGTGGCTGAAGTGTGTCAGCAGTTCCTGCAAGAGAAAGCCATTGATGCTATGGACTGGCCCGCCCGTTCCCCAGACCTAAATCCAATTGAGCACATCTGGAACATCATGTCTCGCTCCATCCACCAACGCTACATTGCACCACAGACTGTCCAGGAGTTGGTGGATGATTTAGTCCAGGTCTGGGAGGACATCCGTCAGGAGACCATCCGCCACCTCATCAGGAGCCTGCCCAGGCATTGTAGGGAGGTCATACGGGCACGTGGAGACCACACACACTACTGAGCCTCATTTTGACTTGTTTTAAGGACAGCAAAGTTGGATCAGCCTGTAGTGTGGTTTTCCACTTTGATTTTGAGTGTGACTCCGTATCCAGACCTCCATGGGTTGATAAATTTGATTTCCATTGTTCATTTTTGTGTGATTTTGTTGTCAGCACGTTCAACTATGTAAAGACAAATTATTTCATACGATTAGTTCATTCATTCAGATCTAGGATATGTTATTTTAGTGTTCCCTTTATTTTTTTGAGCAGTGAATAATTAGCTCACATGCATCAATTGTGTGTTAAAAACAAACATATCACACATTCCTAATCTTCCCATTCATTAATACCAAGCCATTATATCAGTAGATGTACAATGGTTGCACTCCCCCAAAATCCTATTTTGCCACAGCTGCATGATGGACCTGCAAAGCAGCCCAGAAAAACACTGCACTTCTTGGCTACAGGTAAGCAAGCTAACGATGGCTATATTACTGTACTTTATTTCGATTCGTATGCTTTGTTCTTTTTTCAGTGATGAAAAATTAGAGTAATTAAAACACATATAAACATCCATTCCAATCCTTCCAGAAGCTGGTCATAAATAATAAATAATTCAATAACTGATATCTTCTTATTGTTTTACAGGCGAAAGCTTCAGGAACCTTTCTTACCAGTTCCGAGTTGGGTAATCAAGATTCCGTCAAATTGTTCTAGAAACATGTGAAGCAATATACCATGTTTTGAAAGACAAATATCTAGGGCCCTATGAAATCCGTATTATTTCTTGGCCCATTCAGTTTTACTTTTTTCCAAATTCTGTGATTTCCGTTATTTTTTCCAATTTCCGTGATTTGGACAAAAGTTGCATTGAAGCCCGCACCCGAACCTAAAATATATAGATAATTTTGCTGTACAGTTTGCACAATCATTGCCAGGTAGGCTAAATTTACTTTCCATATGATCAAAGTACTTATTTCTAGACAGGAAGAAGGCTATTTCACAAAATATTAGTCATGTTAATAACACATTATTTCTTCTTGCAGATGAATCTACCCAAAATAAAAAATAAAAAAGTAAACAAAGATTTCCTAAGATATGGAAGAAAAGTGGAACAACGACAAACAAAAATATTTATAAACATTTTTTTAAGAAGTTGTATCAGGCGCAATCGTGTGGACAAAGCCATAACATTCAGCCGCAGTCCCGCTAGTTCGACCTTGCTCTCCCTGAGTGTGAGCTGCCTGATTAGCAAGACCATCAGAGAATTGCTTCAGGCGAAGGAACATAGTAGCCGATTCCTAGTTATATGCATATGGATAAGTGATTGAATGGAGAAAAAACAAGCGTTGTCTGATTGGAAAATTTAGAATGGAGTGAATACCGTTGTTAATAGCTGTCAGTTATCAAGCGGATTACAACATTTGAACGATATGACGGAGCGCATGATGGCCAAATTCGGTAGAGAAACACAATACATATAGCCTATATAGAGCGCAAATTAACTTCCATATTTGCTGCCTTTTGTATTAGGACAAACTCAATGACAGTTGTTAATATTACTGGAATATATTTGGATTATAGAAAAAATATATATAGATTGCTCGAAAATATGCAAATTCCGCGAGATTCCGTGTTATAAGTAAATTCAGTTTTTATTGATAGATTCCGCGATTCCGTTCTCGTTTTCCGCAACGCGGAAACCATAGGGCCCTGAATATCTTAAGGTATGTGTGGACATTTTGTGAGTTACAGTAGATTGGATGATGTGAGTGATAAATAATACACTTAAGCTATCAGGCACTAGTATACCACTGCTGAGAGCTGTTCATAGGCATGATGCATTGCAGAGTGCCTGGAGACAGTGATTAACCATGGTATATTGGCAAAATACTGTATAATGGAAACCCCAACTTGCTTTATTGCTTTTATGAACCGGTTTCCAACTTGTTTAGAGGAGTAGAAATTTATGTGATTTCATACCGATGGTATAAGGTGTCATCTACCATGGCTATCATCCTGCTTATAATACAGAATAGCCCTCTAGACCTGTTTAGTGTAACATGTGTTATGGTTCTCAATGTTCAAGTTTTTCTATGGTGAGTAGACAACTGGTTTACTATCTGTTGTTTTCCATTTCACAAAGCTATGCATGTGACTTAATTCTACATTACGAAAAACACAGTTGGTATACACTCACCAGCCATTAGGTACACCTTGCTAATAACGAAGAGCTTTGTGACATGGCCTTGCGTTTCAAGTGACTGAAATACTAACTAGTAATATCCAGTAAAATGTTCTAGTAAAAGTTGTTCGCTAGTGAAAACAGGAAGAAGTTTATAGTACACTAATATATATATATATATATATAATATATTATAGAAACAGTTTACACTAATTCAATCTCTGTCCCTGTTTCCTCTCCCCGGCCTCTGCTGAGAACCAAGCCCGCTCTGCTGGTCAGCTCCACTCCACACGAGCCTGAACCATGGCAGACAAGCAAGCACTGCGACAGGTGGTCAGGACAACACCCAGGCCCAGCCCAACATCTACTACTGGAGAATCGCTAAATTCTCATGGATGATGAGGAGTACCTCCCGCTCTTCCAGCCTGGTCATCGGCAGCTCCATGGTCAGGGACCTCTACATTCCCAATTCACCTAGCGGTCCCTCCAAGGTCTACTGCTTTCCTGGTGCCAATGTCCATGACATCCAGCACAAACTCCCAAGCATCCTTGCCTGTCACGCTAATGTCAACAACATTGTGCAGGTGGGCACAAAAGACATTAGAGAGAGGCGGTCAGTAGCATTGCAGGAAAACTACAAAACTCTCATCACCATCCTGATGGGCACAGGAAACCTTATTGTCATCTCTGGACCTCTCTCTACCTACAGAAAGGGTGCTGAGAGATGGTCCAGACCTCCACACCTGGCTGAAATGCTACTGTGCTTCCCTAAGCATCCGTTATGTCAACATCTTTGACCTGTTCTGGGAGAGGCCCAGCCTGCTGAAGCATGATGGTCTACACCGAAACCGACATGGAGCAAAGTTGCTCCCTGACAACGTAACGACCACACTGAGGCATTGACATTCTGTAGAGCATTTCACAGATTCATTCCCGCCAGGTATTCATTCAAATGGCACGATACATGTGGATGGATCTGAAAATGTATTCTACAGGGAACGTTCCAACGTTGATTTCTGCCCATCGTATAGTGAAAAGAAAAGGAAATTTAAAAATTAGAAACTTAATGAATATTGTTTTCAAACATCAGAATTTTCTCCAAAAGCCAGACACATTTTCAGTTAACATGGGTTTACTAAATATAGGCTACTGCAACACACTTTTTACTGGTCTCCCAAAGAAAACATAAAAAGAATTTGGAACTTATACAGTAATTTTCATCATAGTCTTCAACTATGAGACACAAAACGAGCCAAAAAATTAAGAAAATCACATTGTAGGATTTTTTATGAATTTATTGGTAAATTATGGTGGAAAATAAGTATTTGGTCACCTACAAACGAGCAAGATTTCTGGGTCTCACAGACCTGTGCCTTCTTCTTTAAGAGGCCCCTCTGTCCTCCACTCGTTACCTGTAATTGTAATAAAAGGAAGACATACAAGACCACTGATAATCTGCTTCGATCCAGGGCTCCACGCATGTTCTCACCCCGTGGGGTCAAATTGATCACAAGAACGGTAAGCTGAGTTGCATCCAAAGAACACCATACCTACTGTGAAGCATGGGGGTGCCAACATCATGCTTTGGGCCTGTTTTCCTTCAAAGAAAAACTCCTTCCATCAGCAAGGGCATTGAAAATGAAATGTGGCTGGGTCTTTCAGCATGACAATGATCCCAAACACCTCGCCCAGGCAACGAAGGAGTGGCTTCATAAGAATCATTTCAAGGTCCTGGAGTGGCCTAGCCAGGCACCAGATCTCAACCCCATAGAAAATCTTTGGAGGGAGTTGAAGGTTGAAAGTCTGTGTTGCCCAGCGACAGCCCCAAAACATCAACGCTCTAGAGGAGATCTGCATGTAGGAATGGGCCAAAATACCAGCAACAGTGTGTGAAAACCTTCTGAAGACTTACAGAAAACATTTGAAATCTGTCATTGCCAACAAAGAATATATATAACAATGTATTAAGATTAACTTTTGTTATTGACCAAATACTTATTTTCCACCATAATTTACCAATAAATTCATTCAAAAATCCTACAATGTGATTTTCTGGATTTTTTTTTCTAATTTTCTCTCTCATATTTGAAGTGTACCTATGATGAAAATTACAGGCTTCTCTTTTTAAGTGGGAGAACTTGCACAATTGGTGGCTGACTAAATACTTTTTTGCCCCACTGTATATTATTGTCTTACTTGAACAAGCTTGTATTGGGGTTTACATTTCCTTGTATTTCAGTGCCCGGACACAGTGGCAGAATGTAGCAGATGGATTCCACACACAGTAGAACTTCCCAACCCGCATAGGTGGATGGAAAGAACATCATCGTCGGCAGGCCTCCCTGCCACAAACAACCAATGCAACAACAGGCCAAACAGCACAGGGATGAACTACGTTGCTACTTTAATTCTGTTCTCCAATATCTTGTCATGCACACTTATTGTATTTGCAAATAAATTGGCTGTAGTCTGAAATACAAATATACATTTCATTCCATCTCTGCCTAAGAAGTGCTATTAGGACACATTGAAACAAATATTTTTATTGTCAATATAAAATTACAAAGCGGTAAAAATCAAACATACAACACTTATGGCAGATTGTGGAAGACAATGTGAGAGTGAAACAAAGTGAATGTATCAAAGGCTAGATGTGCATAGAGATGCAGACAGGGTTCAAAATTAGCACCATTCACCAGCCAAATGCTGGTAAAATAGGCAGAAAAGTAATCTAAAAAACAAAAGTAATTTATTGAGTGGCTGGTAAAATTTGAACATTTACTAGTCGTTTGGCTGGTGGATGAAAAAGTTAATTATGAACCCTGGATGCAGGTATGCCCCACCTAGTTCCTTCATAGTGCACATGGTACCTTTGCACGCACTGATCTGCATAGTATCTTATTTGTTGTCTGCCATTTGCACAATATCTATTTGCACAGTTATGCAAAGTGTTAATTACTCCATTGCTCAAAAAAATAAAGGGAACACTTAAACAACACAATGTAACTCCAAGTCAGTCACACTTCTGTGAAATCACACTGTCCACTCAGGAAGCAACACTGATTGACAATCAATTTCAATGCTGTTGTGCAAATGGAACTGACAACAGGAGGAAATTTAGGCAATTAGCAAAACACCCCCAATAAAGGAGTGGTTCTGCAGGTGGTGACCACAGACCACTTCTCAGTTCCTATGCTTCCTCGCTGATGTTTTGTTCACATTTGAATGCTGGCGGTGCTTTCACTCTAGTGGTAGCATGAGACGGAGTCTAGAACCCACACAAGTTGCTCAGGTAGTGCAGCTCATCCAGGATGGCACATCAATGCGAGCTGTGGCAAGAAGGTTTGCTGTCTGACAGCGTAGTGTCCAGAGCATGGAGGCGCTACCAGGAGACAAGCCAGTACATCAGGAGACATAGAGGAGGCCATAGGAGGGCAACAACCCAGCATCAGGACCGCTACCTCTGCATTTGTGTAAGGAGAAGCAGGAGGAGCACTGTCAGAGCCCTGCAAAATGACCTCCAGCAGGCCCCAAATGTGCATGTGTCCACTCAAAACGGTCAGAAACAGACTCCATGAGGGTGGTGTGAGGGCCCAACGTCCACAGGTGGAGGTTGTGCTTACAGCCCAACACCTTGCAGGACATTTGGCATTTGCCAGGGAACACCAAGATCTTGTTTTTGCACAGTCATATTTCTTTTACCAGGCAGCTCTAAATGTGGAGTGTTAAAAAATGGTAAATGGACTGCATTTATATAGCGCTTTTCTAACCAATGGCCTATCAAAGCGCTTTACATTGCCTCACACTCAACCATTAATTCACTCATTCATACACCGATGGCAGTGTCAGACATGCAAGGCGCCAGCCAGCTCGTCGCGAGCAGCTGAGTTTAGATGTCTTGCTCACTGACACCTCGACACTTGGTCAGGAGGACCCAGGGATCGAACCACCAACCTTCAGGTTGCTAGACAAGCTACTTGACCCACTGAGCCACTGTCGAATCTCTAGGATCTCCGTTTTCTTCATTTTCAATCATGTCGCCGTACATAATACTATGCTAACATACCATGATCAAGCCGCAATATTTTTCTGCGAGTGAATGCCACCAAATATGTCGAGTAGTCTTGTAGTGGCGCGTCAAATGCAATGTATATTTCCATTCAATTAGATTGAATTCGGTATTGATGATGCGAGAAATAATAATGGTAACTTCACTGAAATTACTTGAAACTAAAGTAACAAGACAATTTTGTAAAATGTAAGGAGTAGCAAGTACCGATATTCGTGTTAAAATGTAAGGAGTAAAAGTAAAAAGTTGGCACAAAAATAAATAGTAAAGTAAAAATATCAGAAAAATCTACTTGAGTACAGTAACAAAGTATTTGTACTTCGTTACTTCCCATCTCTGGACAGACGTGAAAGAGTCTGGAGACACCGTGGAGAACGTTCTGCTGCCTGCAACATCCTCCAGCGTGACAAGTTTGGCGGTGGGTCAGTAATGATGTGGGGTGGCATTTATTTGGGGGGCCGCACGAAGGTAGCCTGACTGCCATTAGGTACCGAGATGAGATCCTCAGACACCTTGTGAGAACATATGCTGGTGCGGTTGGCCCTGGGTTCCTCCTAATGCAAAACAATTCTAGACCTCATGTGGCTAGAGTGTGTCAGCAGTTCCTGCAAGAGGAAGGCATTGATGCTATGGACTTGCCCGCCCGTTCCCCAGACCTGAATCCGATTGAGCACATCTGAGACATCATTTCTCGCTCCATCCACCAATGCCACGTTGCACCACAGACTGTCCAGGAGTTGGCAGATGCATTAGTCCATGCCTGGGAGGACATCCCTCAGGAGACCATACGCCACTTCATCAGGAGCATGCTTAGGCATTGTAGGGAGGTCATGCCGGCACATGGAGGCCACACACACTACTGAGCCTCATTTTGACTTGTTTTAAGGACATTACATCAAAGTTGGATCAGCCTGTAGTGTGGTTTTCCACTTTGAGTGTGAATCCATATCCAGACCTCCATGGGTTGATTTCCATTGATAATGTTTGTGTGATTTTGTTGTCAGCACATTCAACTATGTAAAGACAAAAGTATTTCATACGATAAGTTCATTCATTCAGATTTAGCATGTGTTATTTTAGTGTTCCTTTAATTTTTTTGAGCAGTGTATTTGCCTTGCCACTTTAGATACCTACTATCTACCTCCCTAATACAGATTCTGTTGCACTAATTGTACATATACCTACATCGTTTACTGTGAAGTTCCGCAACTTATTTTTGTTTGTATTTATATTCCCCTGTGTAATTACAATTTAATTTCTTTAATTCTTTTGAAACTTTGTCATTTTGCACCCTCTTTGTTATTGTCTTGGCCAGGTTGCTGTTTTAAATAAGTTGGTTAAATTAAAGTAAATAAAAAATATTAATAATAATAATAATAATAATAATAATAATGAGCCATGCATTGCCAAAGTCACCATTGTAATCGGTGAGAGGTGGAAGAACTGACAAAATGATAGCTTGTTCCAATGCTGTAATTTATTTCAGCCTACAAGCGACAAGCCTTAACAAGGCACTTGATAAAGAGAGCTGTGGGCAACAGCGAAACACAAAGTAAATGCCTTCGCCTTGCAAGGAGGAATAAATGTAGCCACTACAGTAGTTTACATACATACAATTTCAAATAGACTGAACACATTTACATGCAGACAATCACTCACAAAGACTAATCAACCTGACACAGTCTACCGTTTAAACTGACACTAATGACAAACACAAAACAAGTGCATAGAGGTTATGAGGGGATGTAGAGGTGCAGTCGTGATGAGCCCCGTCACGCCAGCAGAGGGTCCTCAGGAATTGGAGATGTGGGAAACTTGACAATCACAATGCTTAAGACTTCTATGTAGTATTATACTGTTATGACTTCAGCAACTTTTAGCAAAAAGGGCTTTATAAAATAAATTTGACTGATCAATTGACCATTACTGACCTCTACAGACATACAGCACATTTTGCTGAAAAAAAAACAAAGCTACAAAAACAGTTTGTTCAACCAACCAAAAAGAATGCCAAGATAACCGATCATTAGCAATAAACACTTGTTAAAAAGGTTATTAAGCCAATTATTGATCTACATTGATACACCTGCACAGTATGCATTGTGGTACTATAAAACCAATATATAAATACATAAATATATACACATTTATATAAATGTATGTCAATAGTCATGCATGTATGCTGATAAAACTAATATGCAATAAATTCCCAGTAGGTGTTTTAATTTTTCCAACCCAAATAGACAGGCATAGATAAAGATTAAACAAGGAATCTAAAGCAGAAAGAATGAAATTTACAAATTAAACAGTAATATATGATAGCAACTTATATTTGACCTGTCTGTAATATTTGTTTTTGGGGGGGGTCATCATTACAACTGTTCCCCATTATAAGGTGAGTTCAGGAGGAATTTAGTTTCCAGGTAATTATCTTATAAAACGTAATTATGTTAAAAGGGCTATCACTGTAGAAACATGGACACAAGGCGCAGTTGTGAGTTAAATCAAAGTTAAAATACTGTGGTTTTTTGGTAGGGTGCCATGGTGAATAGATTGTAACATAACCAAAACTAATTCAGATGGTTGCTAGTCTGAATAAAGGGTGAGGCAGTATGTTGTCTAAAAACCATTTGTGAATGTCGGTTTTTGAAATGTTAACCCTAACGTTAAGATTATTAATGTGTAACCTCAGTAATGTGATGCCTAAATTTAACGCCAAACATAACCATAACACTAAAAAGTTAAATGTATTCCTTATGAGACCCTTCTAATAGTCACAGTGGTATCACTATGGAATGTAACCTGACTGCCTGAGGTACCCTGATTGTGTGAAACTGCAATTTTAAAGCCCAATTAATTAAAGACCAAAAAAAATTAGCAGGACCAACATAACAGTAAAATCTACTACAAATCAAAGAATGGAAAACCAAGAACTTGAACACAGGCTGATACAAAAGCAGAAGGGGACAAATGAGGTGTAGTACTCACATAAACTATGCGCAAAAAACCAGGACCAGGTAACTTCCTTGACGTTAGACAATGACCAGACAACAAGTGATACACAGGACTGAAACTAATTGGAGACTAATGACAAACACTGAACAGCTGTGAGGGGAACACAAGATGGGGATTGTATAACAAAACCATGTGATAAGGCAACAGGAACAAGACTAAGAAATGGAGGGAAGACATAAAAGGCTGAACTAAAACCTGGACCGGACTAGGCATGTAAGGAAACAAAAGGGACTAACAAAACACCATGACTAAACTATTAAAAAATAATCAGGGAAAAGCAAAATTTATGAAACACAAGAGTCCATGTCCGTGTAAGGAGAGGGAACATTACACACGGCATGTTCAATAAAGCCATGAACGTCTTGTGTGTTATTAGTAGATTGTGACTTAGAGGAAGATCAAATAAAACATGTTGACTGATTTATGCAGAGTTTACTTGTCACTGGTTTTCTTAAATTTTTATGGCATTTGCAAAATTATTCTAATAGGCAATTAATGTAAGACGTAAGCAGTAGTAATTATTATAAAATATAATAAAATATGATTATAACTTTCAAAGGGGTAGAAAGTTATTTTTGTAAGAGGGGTTTAGGCATTGTTAGCATATACTATAGGATATCTCCACCGATACTGTTGAAACTTTCAGTATTAATAAATCATGTCCCGCAAACAAATTCAAGAAAATATATTTTTTGGGAGGATCTTCACACATACACCCATTCAACGGGGAAGTGGGTAAGGGTTCAGGAAAGGATTTATGTAAAAGGATGAAATGTAACATCTAAAAAATGTGTTGTGGACTGTTAAAATATTTCTGCAAATGCTGAAAGATTCTTCCGACTCCTAAAGAAGGTGTGAGAATGTTTTTGGGGTTATGGCTAATTGTGAACAGCACTTGAATTGTTCTGTTAATGTTATTTTCTTCATCCCGTTCATATTGTGCTGTTTAGTTGTGATGTCTGCATGCTGTTACAATGCAGTTCAAATGTGTTCAAGCTCCAGGGTCTGTGAAGAAAGATAGGCAGAGAGACAAAGAAACAATGAGAAAAATTCAAATTTTGAGGACAGTCCAAATATTCATGTGGTCAGATTTAATAATTACATAATAAATAAGGGGTTTTGGGCCCCAAAACGGAATTCAATATTTGATGCAAGACAGATAAGAAAAAATATTATATATATAAATAAATATATATTAGAAATGTGCTAATCATTTTATAGTGAGTGTTATACTGGGTGTAGTCTCAGTTTAAGTCTACACCCAGCGCAATTTACTTTTTTGCATGTATCATTCCTATCTTGCACCCAACGCATATGGGACTTTTCCCTCTACAGACGCGCGTCAGTAAATTAGGTCATCTCGCTCTAATTTTAGACTACACTGCAAAAATATTACCATGCATTCATAACCTCGTGATTCAGTGAGAGTGAGCCGAAAACATCGGAAAATTACTTTATTTACATTTTGTAATACGAAAAATCAATAGCAATCCGCCGTTATAATAGCAATCCGCCATGGAACAAGCGCTCCTGCTCTTAAAAGGAATGTGAGATGATGCTCTGATTGGTTTATTGCACGTTACGCCCAAACCACACCTATAACTAATGAAGCTACTTCAGACGTACCCATTTTAGATTTGCGTCTGGTGCAAGAGTCATTTATCCCGCCGGTAAAATAGCAAAAGCGCCCGGGACCCTCCCACAATGGGCCCTATTTTAACGATCTAAGCGCATGGCGTGAAGCACATGGCACAAGTGCGCTTTGGGCGTGTCCAAATCCACTTTTGCTATTTTGACAGTGGATAAAAGGTCCCATGCGCCGGGCGCATGGTCTAAAATAGTGATGGGAAGTTCGATTTTTTTTACTGAATCGTATCTTTGAATCTCGTTCATTTAAATGAACGAATCATTTTGATTCGCATCGTTCATTTGCGCATGCGCAGATCGAAATGAACAAAAAGAATCAGTATACTGATCCGTACCGTATGTACTGGATCATAGAAATAAGCCTTCGCAAAAAAGAAGGAAATAACGAAATTAATTAACAATATAGGCCTAATGGATCATAGAAGTAATGCACCTGCGCAAGTCCAAAAACATTTAGGATAATGAACTAATCTCATACGACGTCTGGTAGAAAGTTTTACATTTGAGGCAATAAAACAAGTGTATGTCAAGTGTGTTGTTCATTTCTATCCCGCAGCCTGAACTTTATATTATTCAAACATTTGTTCATTTGAGGCAGTGCGCATAGGCAAAATGTAACAGCCTACCGTATAATCAATTCATTATAACAAAGACGTTCAGTGGCCAAGCAGTAATATGGATACATTTGTGTGTAGTAAACCCATTATTTAAAATATCCAGCGTCATATGACTTCGTACCAATTAACATAAAGCTTAAAATATTTATTTCGTACATAATCCTGTAATAGGATCAACAGATCCATATGTAAACTATGATAAAGGTGCATTTGTCAAATTAGTAATTTGTTCGGACTAGTTAAATCAGTCTGCAGTGATGAGCAAACATGTGCAAATCCAATAACTACATCGTATTGAATAATAGAGTAATGTGCCTGCCCCAAAATGAATGATTTGAACGATCCAGGTACTAGTACCGAGCAGTATACTGGATCATAGAAGTAGTGCGCCTGTGCGAAAGAGAATGAAATGAACGACTCATGTACCAGTACCGGGCAATGTACTAGTACGACATACTAGTATCGAGCAGTATACTGAATCATAGAAGTAATGCGCTTGCGCCAAAAAGAACAATATGAACGACTCATGTACCCATGTACCAGTACGGAGCAGTATACTGGATCATAGAAGTAATGCGCTTGCGCCAAAAAGAACGATATGAACAATTCAGATAGGCTACTAGTACCGAGCAGTATACTGGATCATAGAAGTAATGCGCTTGCGCAAAAATGAATGATTTGAACGATTCAGATACTAGTAACGAGCAGTATAATGGGTCATAGAAGTAATGTGCCTGCGCGAAAATGAACGAAATGAACGATCCAGTATGAATCGTACGTACTGGTCTTTTAAAAGATTCGTTCAAAATGAACAAATCGTTCATGAATCGCCCATCACTAGTCTAAAAGGGTTGTACTAAGTGTCTTCATTACAAAGTGGACAATTGGTGAAAACGCCAAGGTTCGTGAGCGGCTGATTTATGACAGCAGTACAGAACAAATGTGCTGGAGTGACTGTCGTGTGTATGGCTCAGAGAAAGAGAAGTCAAATCCTTTTGTAGCCTGGACTAAAAACTTAAAATTAGAAGCAATAAAGGACCATGAGTCATCTAAAAGCCACCTACGAAAAATAAGTTGTAAACTAGCAAAGACTGTGCTTCCGGAGGAGACCGCTGCGGTCAAGGCACTGACGTCCATGAAAGCAGCGCAGTTTGAGAGGATGCGACTGCTGTTTCAGAACGTTCATGCGATCGGAAAGAAGATGAGGCCCTTCTCTGACTACGTTTGGATGTGCGAGTAAGTATTACATATTAAACTGTGAGATTTGATGAAATAATAATGCTGACGTAGGCTACCATACAATGACAGTTGCACAGTTGTGTGTGCGTGTGCATGTTGGGAGTTGGAAACCAGTGAGAAATTGTCCGATACCCTCTCATTTTACCAGTAATAATATTATTACTTTAGTTCTAACATTCAAACCTCTCCTGTAGTAGCAGTTTATAGAGCATTAGTGGTTGAATAAGTGTTTATGCATGTTTTGATATTGCACTTGCAAGTTTATATTGACTGTGCCAGTATTAGTTTGACGACAACAATACAAATTTCTATTTATGAAACGGGAAATCAATGATTAAAAAGATAAAAAAAGTATATTCTTAGAGTTATTATTACTTATATAGATATTGTTAATAACTTTATGAGGCAAAAATTAAACTGGCTGGTAAAAAGTCACTGTGGCAGGTGGATTTTTAAATCCACCTGCCACAGTGGCTGGTGGGCAAATAAGTTAACTTTAGGCCCTGCTGGCACCCCTGACTAGCAATGCCCAAATAATATGGAGGACCAAGTCTGCCAAAGCAAGAAATAAATATATAAATAAATAAATGCCCAAAAAATAAATAAGAATACGATTAATTGCACAAACAAATAAATAAATGTAGGCAGTAATTAAATTATACAATGAGACATTAATGTATAGATCTCTTTTAATTAGCTTCTTTATTTATTCACCTGATAAACTCAAAATAACATGAGAAATACTGTACTTCATTAATGTTGCAATGGAACCAACCAAAATCACACAATTATTTAACACAAAAGACAATTCAACAAAAGTGAGGTTTCATCATTATTGGCACTTTTGCAGTACTTAGTGCAATCACCTCTGGCAAGGATTACAGCATGAAGTTTGTTTGACAAGGTTAAGGAGCACATTTAGAGGGATTTTTGACCATTCCTCTATGCAGATCCTTTCAAGATTCTTCACATTCTTGGGTTTGCGCTTATCAACTGCCATCACTCTTGACCAGTGCCCCTGGACCTCTGGAATTAAAACAGCCCCAAAACATAACTGACCCACCACCACATTTCACTGTGGATATGAGGTGCCTCTCTTTGTTTGCATCTCTGTTTTGACGCCAAACATGCAGATGCTGTATCTACTGTAGAAATCTGACCAGAGCACCTTTTTCTGGTCATAACTTAAATGATGTTTTGCAAACTCCAATCGCCTGCAACTGTTTCTTGGGGTCAGACAGAGCTTTTTATGGCAACCCTTCTAAAGAGACCGTGGTTGTAGAGGTGTCATCTGCTGGTGCTTTTTAAAACCTGGTGACCCCAAGAGGCCATCAAGGCCTGCAATTCTTTGATTGATTCTTTGGGAATGTGTTGCTTTTCTCACCAGCCTCCTCCCTATCCTAGGGTGAGAAATATATATATGTGTCCCAAAATAAAAACTGTTCCATATTTTTTGCATTTTTGATAATTGCCCTGACAGTGCTCAGTAGTCTATTCCATAGCCCTTACCAGATTAATGATTTCATTTTCTTCATGGTGTTGGATGACAAAGGGATATTGCAGGCTTTTTAACTACAAGAACACAACAAGAAGTGATGTAATTACTCAAAATGGTTCATTTAAGCTTGTGGAATTTCATTCTTGATTCAATTTTTATTCATTGATTGTGAAACCTTGATTTGGAGGGAAATTCATTTTTTATTTAATCAATGAATGATTTTGGTTGTTTCCATTAACAATTTAATAAACTGAAGTTTTGTCTCTTTTTTTTTTCACAATAATTGCATTATTTATATTTTTTTACAGTATTGTTTATGCATTCTCCATCAGCGGGGCTAGTAAATTTGGAGCCCACTGTATGTGTTTTGGCAAAAAGGTTTATAACATAAATTACTAACAACATTTCCCATTTACATCAAAGCGACTTACAGTAAGTACAAGAACATTCCCCCTGGAGCACGTTAGGGTAAATTGTCTTGCCCAAGGGCGCAATGACATTTGGTACAGTCAGGAAATGAACCGGCAACCTTTCAACTTGAAATCTGACTTCCTATCCACCGAGACATCAGATTAAAACTGCAAGTGGTCAAAATTACAAAATGATGCAATGTTGTTAGACCTTGAAAAATAAATTCATATTGAAGACAAACTATTACATTAATCTAGGAAGATTTCAGAAATCTATACTTGGTGGCATAATAATAATAAATGTATAACAATAAAAATTGGCTTCAATGCATCTTGACATCATGTTGGGTGACTTTATGCCACTCCCGGTGCAAAAATTCAAGCAGCCCAGCTTTGTTTGATGGCTTGTAACCATCATCTTCCTCTTGATCATATTCCAGAGGCTTTCAATGGGGTTGATTTAGGAAGAAATTGCAGTGGTCTCTTTGTTTAAAGCTGTACATTAACCTTTTCAATTATATAAATGAACATTATAATAAATTATAGTATTCGTTTTATGAACTGCTCAAAGAAATAAAGGGACACTAAAATAAGACATCCTAGACCTGAATGAATTAACTAATTTTATGAAATACTTTCGTCTTCACATAGTTGAATGTGCTGACAACAAAATCACACAAAGATTATCAATGGAAATCAAATTTATCAACCCATGGAGCTCTGGATATGGAGTCACACTCAAAATCAAGTGGAAAACCACACTACAGGCTGATCCAACTTTGATGATATGTCCTTAAAACAAGTCCATATGAGGCTCAGTAGTGTGTGTGGCCTCCATGTGCCCGTATGACCTCCCTGCAATGCCTGGGCATGCTCTTGATGAGGTGACGGATGGTCCCCTGAGGGATGTCCTCCCAGACCTGGACTAAAGCATCCACTAACTCCTGGAGAGTCTGTGGTGCAACGTGGCGTTAGTGGATGGAGCAAGACATGATGTCCCAGATGTGCTCAATCGGATTCAGGTCTGGGGAATGGGCGGGCAAGTCCATAGCATCAATGCCTTCCTCTTGCAGGAACTGCTGACACACTCCAGCCACATGAGGTCTAGAATTGTCTTGCATTAGGAGGAACCTAGGGCCAACTGCACCAGCATATGGTCTCCCAAGGGGTCTGAGGATCTCATCTCGGTACCTAATGGCAGTCAGGCTACTTAGGATGTTGCAGGCAGCAGAACGTTCTCCACCGTGTCTCCAGACACTGTCACATCTGTCACATGTGCTCGGTGTAAACCTGCTTTCAGCAAATTTGCCAATCTCGTTGTTCTCTGGCAAATGCCAAACGGCCTGCACGGTGTTGGGCTGTAAGCACAACCCCCACCTGTAGACGCCCTCATACCTCCCTCATGGAGTCTGTTTCTGACCGTTTGAGTGGACACATGCACATTTGTGGCCTGCTGGAGGTCATTTTGCAGGGCTCTGGCAGTGCTCCTCCTGCTCCTCCTTGCACAAAGGCAGAGGTAGCGGTCCTGCTGCTGGGTTGTTGCCCTCCTTCAGCCTCCTCCACGTCTCCTGATGTACTGGCCTGTCTCCTGGTAGCGCCTCCATGCTCTGGACACTACGCCGACGGACACAGCAAACCTTCTTGCCACAGCTCGCATTGATGTGCCATACTGGATGAGCTGCACTACATGAGCCACTTGTGTGGGTTGTAGACTCCGTCTCATGCTACCACTAGAGTGAAAGCACCACCAGCATTCAAAAGTGACCAAAACATCAGGCTGGAGGCATAGGAACTGAGAAGTGGTCTGTGGTCACCATCTGTAGAACCACTCCTTTATTGGTGGTGTCTTGCTAATTGGCTATAATTTCCACCTGTTGTCGGTTCCATTTGCACAACAGCATGTGAAATTGATTGTCAATCAGTGTTGTTTCCTGAGTGGGCAGTGTGATTGACTTGGGAGTTACATTGTGTTCCCTTTATTTTTTTGAGCACTGTATATAGAATGATATAACACCTGACTAGATGTCACTAAACAACCATATTTTGGACAAGATCGCTGAAAGATATGGCCCACATGCTTCAAACTGTTCATCATCCAATACAGACTATAGGCTGTTTTTTATAATGATCATTATGTGGAAATATAATTAGTGTTAGTTTGAAAAGGAGTTCATATTTTTTAATTTTTATTAATTATAAAATCAAAATCCCAACGACCCCCTGCAATTATGCCAACTGACATGTCATTCAACACAATGCTGCTCACCTCCTCCTGCAGTAAGGCTTGTCCAGGGTTATGGGAAGGCAGTCAGGGCTGTGAGCCTAAAGCTGTATTTGTTGGGCCTGGCAGGGGCAGGAAAAACGGATTTAGTATCAACATCTTGCTAAACATTTGCCTACATTGATTAAATGTCAGCTAACAGAGGAACGAAATCTACACACTCAGAATATAGTGTGAAGATATTCAGTAACTAGTTAGTGTTAGCCATAGATTGTATATTACTGGATGGAACCATGTGTGACGTCACCCATTGGTTTGTTAAAATCTGATTTGGGTCATCGAATTTGACGTTACGGACCCAGACATCTTGGTTGCAGATGTGACGATTTTAGACGAGAGGGAGGAGTAATCTAGCTAGCTAACAGATATTAATTGGGATGCTAACGAAAAACAGTTTTAAAACATAATGTAAAACAAAATGTAACGTTACTTATCGTAAAAAAGTGAACCGCCAACTCCTTTGAGTGTCTGGTCCTACAACCAAACGCCATAACCAAGACCTAAACGCCCCTTTGCTTTATCATGATTTTAAAATCAACGAGAAAAATCAACGAGACCATAATTCAAAAAATTAACATCATGATACATTGCAGAAGGCTTAAATCTAACGATTGAGACTATATACTCATTATGAAAATGTTGTTAACACTTTATAATAACCATCATTTATAGATGGTAAATTTATAGTTAATTAATGTTCAATGAATTGTTATTTCACTGGCCTTCACCCTGGCCATGGAGGTCATTATCCGGGCCTCTCGGTGGACAGTTGGCGGACAGCTAATAAGACCTGGGCTGAGGCTGCCACCGATCAGAGCCTATATGGATGACCTCACAATTCTCACCACGACCAAGTTTTGCACTGTACGGCTACTACGAAAGCTCCAGGAAAACATTGATCGAGCTCGCATGAAGATCAAACCGAGCATGTCCAGAAGCATTTCCATTGTCAAGGGAAAGGTGTCAGACCATCGCTTCCACATTGGGGAGGAACCCATTCCAATGGTATCCGAGAAGCCTGTAAAAAGCATTGGTTGTTGGCATGATGCATCCCTTAAAGACAAAGAGCAAGTAGAGCAGCTCAGGAAGGAGGTAGCCAGCGGCCTGGAGAGCATTGACAGAACCCTGCTTCCTGGTAAGCTAAAGCTCTGGTGCATGCAGTATGGACTACTTCCACGTCTCCGGTGGCCCCTAACCCTCTATGAAGTCCCGCTCACAAAGGTGGAAAAGCTGGAGAGACTGGTCAGCTCATATGTAAGGAAGTGGCTTGGCCTTCCCAGGTGCCTTAGTAGCATTGGGCTCTACGGCAAAGGGATGTTACACCTGCCCATTTCGAGTCTGGCAGAGGAGTACAAGTGCGCCAAAGTCAGACTGGAGATGATGTTACTAGATTCGAGCGATCCATTTGTGGCCCGAGCTGCCCCGATTCTGGCCACCGGGAGGAAGTGGACCCCATTGGCCGCAACTGAGCAGGCAAAGGCAGCGCTTAGACACAAGGACATCGTGGGACGAGTGCAGGAAGGGAGAAGTGGCCTTGGCCTTGGAGCCAGTACACCTGTGTGGAGTAAGGCTTCTCCATCTCAGAGACGCAAGTTGGTAGTCCAGGAGGTACGTCGGGAGGAGGAAGCAGGAAGGTGTGCCCAAGCCGTGGCTCAGGCAAAGCAAGGGCAGTGGATGGTATGGAAAGGGCTGTAAAAGAAGAAGATTTCCTGGAAGGAGCTGTGGGAGATGGAGGCATTCAGGGCAAGCTTTACCATCAGGGCTGCCTACGATGTCCTGCCTTCCCCCGCAAACCTAAGCCAGTGGTATGCCGAAGACCCCACAAGCCCTCTATGTCCAAGCCCAGGAACACTGAAGCACATCTTAGTGGGATGCAAGTCCAGCCTCACCCAAGGCCGTTACACCTGGCGGCACAACCAGGTGTTAAAGTGTCTTGCAGCAGTGCTGGAAATTCGATGGACAAGTGTAAACGCCCTTCCTCCCTTGTCATCCCGGTGGCAGTCAAAACCATTTGTTCGGGAAGGCAAGGGTCATGCCAGCCTCACTTCCATAAGTCTAGACACTAGACAGCTGGGCAGAGCACAGGATTGGAAGCTGCTGGCAGACTTGGACAAGAAACTCTGCTCCCCAGCTGAGATCGCAACTACCAAACTGCGACCAGACCTTGTACTGTGGTCAGCCTCGCTCAAGCTTGTCTACATCATCGAGCTCACCATGCCCTGGGAGGGGGCAGTTGAGGAGGCTTACGAACGGAAAAGGCTGAGGTATGCTGAACTTGCAGCTGATGCGCAACAACAAGGCTGGAATGCGAAGAGATGGGAGTGCAAGGCAAAGCCCATCGGCAGGCCATCAAAGACCTCTCCAGGACTGCTGAAAACGGGAGCCAGTGGCTGTGGATCAAAAGAAAAGACTCTGCCTGGGCCGTCAAGTGAGTTGATGGCATCTAGGGAGTGAACCTGGGACGCTGGGATTCACTGCTAAACCCTCTGGAGGTGTCGTGGGTCTAACAGCGAAACACCTACGAAGGAGGGTGCCCACTTGAAAACCCAAAGGGTGCCATCACTCAATTGACCATCCCATGTAGTCTCATCGGTGCCTCAAGTAATTAAGGGATATCAACATCTAGTCCTACACAACAAATCTTAATATGTGACCTACAAAAGTGTAACTATGTGCACCATTATCAGAATTGCAGTTGATTGTTATAGTTCAAACACTTATGAGCGCACCTGCCAGTCAATCTGCACTGTGCATCACAGGCCCAACAGGGTGGGATATGAAAAACATTGGATGTTAAATAAACACAACATATTACTGATGAAACCTTTATTACAAAATCACTAACGTGTATTCTATTACAAACAGGTGCACAGAGTACAAGTACCAACATTGGTGATCAGCCCAGTACCAGTAAAATATTAAGATTCTCCTGATAACAAAACAGGAGGTTGGTATTTATTTTTTATTGAAATGTAAATATGTAACTGTGTACAAAATTCCTTACAAACAATTTTACACAGAAAAAACTAACTGTTAAGGCTTAAAAAAAATTTTTGTTTGGTTCCGGTTTCCGACCGACCCTGTCAATTTCTGTGCGACCCAAATTTATTTTATGAGCTACCGTTTTTGTACAGCACTCTTGCGATGAGATCGCTGTTGTCCTCCAGCAATGCTTAATACAAACGAAGCAGATACACGGTCGTTCATTAATACAATCATTGTTGCCACATACAAAAGCACTGGTAAATGTTGTTGTGTTCTGAATAGTCGCCAGGGGTGGCGAGAACGCAATTTGCACGGTAGATATGTAATGTGTAGGAGAGTAAGTAAGAGTTGGTATCACTACCCAATGTGATTCGCGCATGCTCAAACGGTTAACGGCATAACGCAAAGGGATCCGGCGAACGTTTTAGCTACGATTGTTTGATTGCTAACGTTAGCTCAAAACGCTATTCAAGTGACAGCCTTTGTTGTGTTTATAGCCAGTCTTTTACGATGGACATGTGTAATGTGTCAATTATTTGCCCATGCAACACTAGCATGACAACCAAAATTGTGAGATTGGGTTTTAAGTCATTTGAAAACGTGC
>JACXGM010012269.1:6076-24262 GCA_016801145.1 Umbra pygmaea | reverse complement strand
GTGCTCACCTCCATCTATAATATACTGTACTCACCTCCATCTATAATATACTGTGCTCACCTGGATCTATAATATACAGTGCCTACCTCGATCTATAAAATACTTTTCTCACCTCCATCTATGATATCCTGTACTCACCTCAATTTATAATATACTGTGCTCACTTCCATCTATAATATACTGTACTCACTTCCATCTATGATATACTGTACTCACTTCCATCTATGATATACTGTAATCACCTTCATCTATAATATACTGTACTCAGCTCCATCTATGATATACTGTATTCACCTTTATCTATTATATACTGTACTCACCTCCATATATGATATAATGTACACACTTCTATTTATGATATACTCTACACACTTCCATCTATGATATACTGTACTCACCTCCATCTATGATATACTGTAATCACCTCTATCTATGATACACTGTACTCACTTCCACCTATAAAATACTGTACAACCTTTTCATCCAGCAATAACAATTCTTTTAACTTAATGTAACTAAAATGCAACCTAAATCTTAAGGGACAGATTTTAAAGAGAACACATCCAAACCAACTCAGATGTGATTTTTGAAGATTGAATAGCTATCGATTTGTGCTTGTCTAAGGCAATGACAGTCAATTAAGCACCATCGGACATGTTCGGACATGTTTCTTAGCAGAGACTGAGAAGTTTAGAGTTGGGATTTCATGGTAAGAGACCTATTAATCAATGTGAGACAACAGCATGCTCTGCTAATATCAGGTTACACTGATATAAATGGTGTATTACTGAAGCTATGTGTTTGTAATTGAGAAGTCATCCTATTGGTCCTACTCAGAAGGATGGGCTCTCTAAGGGAACTCAACAGCGTTTAGCTAAATGAAAAGTTTGTACAACGAAAAATGTATAAAGTAATATTAATCGTTTCCCTAAAAATGTGAAAGAAGTGTGTTTGAAATCTTTGCATATTTATAAAAAATAAAATATGAAAAAGCACATGTACGTAAGTGTTCACAGCCTCTGCTGCGTGCTTTACTGTAGGGATGGTATTGGCCAGGTGATGAGCGGTGCCTGGTTTCCTCCAGACATGATGCTTGCCATTCAGGCCATAGAGTTCAATCCAGAGAACGTTGTTTCTCATGGTCTGAGAGTCCTTCAGGTGCCGTTTGGCAAATTTCAGGCGGGCTCTCATGTGCCTTTTACAGAGGAGTGGCCTGATTGGTGGAGTGCTGCAAAGATGGTTGATCTTCGGGAAAGTTCTCCTCTTTCAGAGAGAAATGCTATAGCTCTTTCAGAGTGACCATCAGGTTCTTGGTCACCTCCCTGACTAAGGCCCTTCTCCATTGAGTGCTCAGTTTGGCTTGGGCGGCCAGCTCTAGAAAGAGTCCTGGTCGTTCCAAACTTCTTCCATTTATCGATGATGGAGGCCACTGTGCTCATTGGGACCTTCAATGCTGCAAAAAAATGTCTGTACCCTTCCTCGAATCTGTGCCTCGATACAATCCTGTCTGTGAGGTCTACAGACAATTCCTTGGACTTCATGGCTTGGTTTGTGCTCTGACATGCACTGTTAACTGTGGGACAATATATAGACAGGTGTGCGCCTTTCCAAATCATGTCCAATCAACTGAATTTACCACAAGTGGACTCCAATCAGGTTGTGGAAACATCTCAGGGATGATCAGTGGAAACAGGATCCACCTGAGCTCAATTTTAAATGTCATGGCAAAGGCTGTGAATACTTATGTACATGTTTTTTATTTTTAATAATTTTGTTAAGATTTCAAACACACTTCTTTCATTGTCATTATGCGGTATTGTTTGTAGAATCTTAAAGGGAAATTATGAATTTAATCAATTTCGGAATAAGGGTGCAACATAACAAAGTGTGGAAAAAGTGAATCGCTGTGAATACTTTCCGGATGCACTGTATAGTCCTTAAACATGCTCTAAACTACCTTTAAAACAAACTTGCAATCAGTTTTAACCCATATATATGTTCCTGGAGCGAGAACTTTGATACTGCTGAAAGGTCTTTACCATTTGACCAGGATTGGAGTGAAATTAGGACCCTGTTTTAAATCATTGATGTTAAGCTAGCCGCCATATTCTGTGAAACCACCTGTTGGTTCGGTAAACAGCATGAGTGTGCAGTGCAGCATCACCCTTTAGCTCATATCTAAACAAAACCTTTAATACCGTAAATATACCGGTACATATAACGCCATAAGATAGCATCTACTCCCGTTCAGATGTTGAAAATTTAGCACAAACAGCCCTATACTGCAACAACAATTTATATACATCTAGGTCTGAACCTTTAGTAGTGCATTTCTAAATGTTTTACTTATAGGCAAGTACAAGCAAATGGCTGATATCTCTGTTACAATTCTCTGATACAAATCAGAATTCATTATTCTTTCAATTACAGCTCCAGGTCCTGATGCCACTTTTAAAACACCAAACTACTGTACTACCACCAGGCTAAACAGTTCATATGTGGTCATTCATGTGGAATAAAGTTTTTTTTTCCAGACATACCTGGACCCATGCTGTTGACAAGGTCTGCTTATGTGGAAGATCCTGAACAGACTGAATGAATGGATGAGCTATTTGGATAACATAGGTAGAGTTATGTGTAGTGAAAACCAAACACTTAGTTCCATCGAAGTGACCAAGTGATCAATGGTCAAAGTGGTGTTTAAAGGATGCTTGCTACCTCAGGAACTGCACAAGGTGTGACTATCGATGGATGCATGACTTCTGCTCCATATTAGAGAAAGTCAGGCAATCTGCCCACACCAGTAAGTTATTGATTGTAACTACTTTAGGCAGTTTATTTTTCACAGTGTGGAATTGGATTTTGTATAACTTTTTACAGTAATTAAATAGAACTATAAAAAATGTATTAATAGAACTATAAAAAATGTAATATTATGTTTTGGATGAGTATCCAATAATTGAATGTTATGT
The DNA here is from genome assembly GCA_016801145.1 of Umbra pygmaea. NCBI lineage: Eukaryota > Metazoa > Chordata > Actinopteri > Esociformes > Umbridae > Umbra > Umbra pygmaea. Next base: position 21,290 of record JACXGM010012269.1, on the reverse strand, counting down.
TTATGATTAGATGCTTGTCTGACACTATTCCTCTATTCATGTGTGGGAAAACTGACAGGTGGATATGTGTCTGCCTATAAAGAATAGGCAAGATTTGAGAAAATTTGAGATACTCGTGGCACTGTATAACAAATTAAAAAGTTAATCAGCTGTTTGCATGTCAATGATTTAAACATTAATAACTAATACAAAAAAGCTCCACAGTTGTTTTATATTATTTCATCACTGGCGTATGATCAACAGGCAACGGAATAATTTGAACAAGGGGAAAGGGTTCAGCAGAAGAAAAAAAATATTTCCATTGAAAGACCTGCTACCATGTAGCGGGTTCATGTAGAAACGTGGGCTACATCGTTGTTGCAATCTAGTGTATATCTGAGCATCAGACGCCTCAACTCGGGGGCTGGGGGAAGTGTCTTATACTTCTCTGCAGTTCAATTTGTGCCTGTGAACATGTGCATTGTGTGTGTGAGAAAGTGTGTGGGTGTGTGTGCGTTTGTAATGTGTGTAATGTTTGAAAGTGTGAATTGTGTGCGCATCTGTGTGTATACATAAGCATCTTCGTGCGTGCGTCTGTGCGCACGCGTACGTGCATGCATGCTTGTGTGTGTAGAGGGAGTGAGGAGTGAATGGCTTGGCTCCACATCAAAGGACCTTGCAAGTCTCTGCATTAACGAGGGCCTTTGTTTCCTGCCTCACAGATTATAACAGGTTTCTCCCTCCACTGCCAAGGTTGATGCAGCCAGGGAGGGCACAGGAACCTAAGGTCCAAGGCCTCGTCCTCAGTACCAGCCAACCCTACATCCCTGCTAGGACACGAGTCACAACAATGCCTCACTCATAGACACAAATATAGATCCATGGATTCCCACTATCGGTTTGCTGCAGATGTACCTGGCCACAAAATTCCCTTTCACTCTTCATTATAAACTGGTTGGTTAAAACCACAAGCTCTTATTGATTGAAAGCTGTGTATGTAAGCAATAAGGCATGAGGGGGTGTGGTACATCACAAATAAGCCACGCCTACAGTAAGTGCTGTTCTTAGGCACGACACATAGTGGAGTTCCTGGACACAGTGCTTGCTGTGGGATATTGACATTAAACCACAAACACCAAGCTCCCTTATTTCTTTTAAAAATGGGGTACCAATGCAAATATAGAATTTAAAAGTAATGTGATGTCATTCCCATTCTATAAATTCTCATTGCTTATTGCAGAATCCAGGAATTAAGTGCAAGGTGTAAGGATATGACTAACTGATATGACCATCAGTTATATCAAAATTATAGTTTGAATGTTGTTGTGTTTTTATCACTGATGATATTTTAACATGGTGAATGTTTTTCACACTCTGTACAACAAAAAAGACAGAAATATGTTTTAAACCAAACAATGTGTTTTATTTAGACATATTATTATATTATAATATTTTTTTTTCTCTTGTTAAAATTCATTTTGCTATTACTATGTCTGACTATTGACTGTTCACTTTGGTAGAACTTATGGATTTAAAACTGCTTTGTCAAAAAACATTTTGAGCCAGTTTTTCTCCAATTGTAGGGCATTTCCTGTTCATTAACAAACTGTTGCCAGATTCAGATCAAGACAGTCTTGATGTAAACTATTTCAAGCTAAACAAAAAGGTTCAATACTTTAAGTTTCTATATTGAATTTATTGAACTTCAACTATAGTGTAATATAAAAACAATAATAATAATAATGATAAGATTTCCTCAATAATTATGCATTTGAACAAAAATGCAATTACAATTCTAGAAATTTATTTTTCATTAATATATTTATTAGAGAGGGCAAGTGTAGTGAATCCAGAAAAGAGTTTTGAAAATTCATTAAATATCTCCTAACTTTAGTGCTCTTTGTAGACTTCCTTTTAAAATGAATTTAGTCTGTATGGAAATAAGCACACTTAGCAGAATCATTAATTCAATGATAATGGTCTATATTTCATCATGTGTTATCCTCAGTTTGGCTCAGCTTTAAAACATAGTCAGATGGGACACATCAATAATGTACACTACAGAGATGCATTCAAATAGTCTGAGAAAAAACATCAGAAAACAGTTCTGCATTATGTAGCAGAAGACAGAGAGAAATGCTTTTTCAGGCTCATTCTTTCCCAACAAAGTACAGAGTAGAAAGAAGAAAGAAACTGACCAGGTCACTTTTATTTTAGGACCCTTTCTAGTGCATTTTGACCAGGGTCAATATGACGATGTTAAAAGGTACTGCAAAATAAAGGGAATAGGGTTCTCACTGGAATGTAACCTCACACATTATGATGAATGGGTCTCATTTATAGGGTTCCATCTTAAATGGTTCTTCATAGTTAAATGACGGAACCATTTGTGTAAGAAATTCAATTTAAATTAGGCTGTCTAAATTATGTGCTAACTTTCCGTTTTGCACGTTGGATTATATATAAGAGAACATGTTTTTGGTTGGATGGAAACTACCAATAAAATGCACCCAAGTGGTTCTACTTAAGAATGGTTAAATGTTAAATGTGACCTAACCTCAGTGAAAGGATATGATTTAATTAGTTTGCAGCTTTAATGAGCCTGGGGTTTATTTAGAGAACCTGAGTATATCGTTTTTTTAAGGAACTGCAACTTCTACTTTGTGCTTTAAATATATGTGGGAAAGAATGTTTTCTTTCACAAATTATTAAAAGGAAATACTAAAACCAAAGATCTCACATTAAATAATTCAATGATGCTAATTGTTCAAAGGAAATTGCAAGAGAAATGGCAAGACAGACATGTTCATTTTGAGTTCTTTTTTTTTTGGAAATACCTATTTTTAAATAGACAAATAAGGACACAAGCAATGAATTCTTAGTTAAAAACATGAGCAAAGAAGTCACTATATAGATTACTGTCATTGAGGGAGTGAGTGGTTATGTTAGATACAGAACCTGTATTTCATTTATGTATTTTACTCATTTCTGGTATGTAGAATTGTACCTAAATTAATGATTAGTCGGTGGCGTTCACAGAAGACAACATGCACCAGCAGTAACATGTAAATCAAAACTTCTGTCAAAAAAACTTCTGTCAAACAAGAGGAATGCATTTTGCATATTTTCACATCAACGTAAAGACAACTTTGATTGTAAAGTGTACCTACATAATCACACAGCCTGTCTTCATTACAAACTTGAGTTCAACACATTCATATTTTAGTGACTATATGGATGCCATTCATAGTTGCATTTAATTACCAAACCGTTGCCTGAAATATTACCATTGGTAAATATTTTACTTTCAACCCAGAGTAGGAAGAATATTTTTGTTTGTTGCTGTTGTCTGTTTTCTTTCCGTTTTTGGCGTTTCCTGCCCCAAAAGCAGACAGTTTTACTGACATCTGACGTCATGGCTGCAATTACCATAGAGGAGATCAGAAATTAGGATACCGAACCGTAGATGTGGGTGAGTCAAGCAAACAGACACGATAAGAAACGTTTTGGAATCTGACAAAGATAGCTATATCATATAAATCAAATCCTCAACCCCCACACAGTTAAGTCCAACGATGGAACAAGCAGAGCCGCATCTCTGTAAAAACAACGTGAGCACACGTACTCAAAAAGTACGAAAGAATCGAGAACTTGTGAAGAATAAGCCAGGGAAACTGTTCTATGAAAAACAGCTGTCTAAATTTAATCAAGGCGAATAAACAAGGAGTTTAAACAACTCATTTATAATTTAGATTTGCATACATTAAACCGCTAATTTTAATCTTTTTATTAATATGCATGGCCGATATTGTATAAATATGCAGCTTTATGCAAATACGCACATTTTCTGTTTGTATTTAATTCTATTTCCCAGCTGTGGCTCATAATTTCATTCAAGGCAACAGATAAAGTCAAATATTAAAACATGGAAGTGTATAAATATTTCTCAATTAAAACTTAGAAAACCATGCTACTGTGTCGGCATTAGAATTTATTCACAAACAAAATAGAAAACAGTTTCTTGTTTGACAAGGCACCAGCTACGTAGTCTACATGAACTACATTCTGTTTTTCCCTCAAAATGTTGTTTAGCAAGCAATCAAATAGTTTCATTCCAGCCGGTTGCTGATTTTTCGGAGAGAAAAACTGCTGTCGAGACTAGCTGCAACATGCAGGCGTATTTTATTGATGAGCTTGACTGGTTTTCTGGTTGACAGGGGATGTCCTACAGATCTCTGATGTTCTACCGGTCAGTTCAAATATCTAAGTGTGTGCGTGTCTGTGTGACTTAGTGCGTGTGTTTAACAACATGTAATACGTTTTTTTTGTTAAAACAATGTAGTAACATTGTTTGTATATTAGGCTTTCCACAAATGAATATGAACGAATGTTCGGTCAGGTGTCTTTTATCCAAGACTTTTGTTTAAACTTTGTTAAAATAGGCACTGTTCTCCTTGATGAAGTGTTTCACAGTCTTGAAAATTGTGTTGTCAACATGCACCGAGGTGATGTCTCTTTAAGAACGGAACCCTCTGTGAAACAATTGTACAACCCCCAACAAGTCATTGAACCTGTCAATCATCGGTCGGGCTCTTTGAAGTTGGCAGTCCTCGCCTTGTAGTCCTCGCCTTGTACAAATAGTACAAATGTACTATTTGTTGCTGCCGGGCTACATTACTTTCAACTTGTGGGACCGCTCCACAGAAGAGCAACTTTTTTGTTGTTGTATACTTTGGCAGTATTGGACTGCAACACACTATTGAGGTTTAGATTAATAGAAAGGTTCCTTTATTAATTTTAAACGTGAACCCGCTGATCAGGCAAAGAGGACACATTTGTAGCCTCATTTTCAAAGCAACATGCCGCAGCTCAGTAGTGGCGGAGGGGATGATCTCGGAGCCAACGACGAAATGATATCTTTCAAGGATGAAGGCGAACAAGATGAGAAAATTCAAGAAAACGCTTTCACAGAAAGGGACTTAGCTGACCTCAAGTCGTCTCTGGTGAATGAATCAGAGACAAATCAAAGTTCGAACGCAGCGGTAAGTAGGCTACTGTATCCTACACAGAGAGAGAGATAGTGATCGGTAAGGTTGAATGGTGTTATTGTAATATATATGTATATATATATATACTAATCTATGGTTATTGTCATTGGTTTGGACACTTTCAGGCGATCAGACGAGAACAGCAAAACGAACACAGAGGTTATCAGGACAAACACCGGGAGCATCTCGACGGCGGTAAGAACTAAAAAGAACGAGCTGACGCATTATCAGACCGTAGCAATTAGAGGCAAGGAGTGAAGCGAGGGGTTCTTTGATAATACCCTCCTGTTGCATTCCCTGGGTTACTTTGGCTATTATGATCACTTTTAAGAAACCTCCTTTTGAAAGACCAAAACTGAAAAAGACAATCCTAATGTTTTTATCTGACGACAATTGCCCCTATTGATTACTTAAGGAGACATAAATGATGACATGCCGTTCTTTATACTTTTACGGAAATCGTTAATTAAAGTTTATAAATGTCCATGTTTGTTTCGGTCAGTCCGTGTCAGTAAGTCACCAAAAGTTGTCTACTGAAGAATTCAGCGTTTGTAGTCTGGTGGACCAATGACTGTCGTGTTCATTATAGCCTAAAGATGCATCACACGTTAACATTTGTTTCCATCAACGATAGACTGTGATCAGTGACAAAGCACAACAAATGGGACCGTCTGTTTAAAAAACAAAACTACAAGGCATAAAATATGTTTTCTTTCTCCAGTGTCTAAACATCAAGATGGAGGAATGTACAAGACATATTCAGGGTACCCGTTTCTCATGCTACCTGACCCATACATTCCCAATGGGTCTGTGTCTCCATCTGTAAGTTCACGTTTTACCTTCTACATCACATGACACAATGACTTACTGGGTTGAGTTGTAATTACAGGTCTAACAATTAATCTCTTTGTGATCTTCAGTTCAAAGTTTATGAATACCTGAATGGAAGTAGAAGGAAAAATAATGTAAGGAAATTATGAAATGAACACGATACAAAAAGTAACATCTTCAGTCAGTCTTTAATATGAGTTACATCCACAACTTGAATATGGTCATAACTAGTAGCACATCAAAAACAAAACCTCTTTTAAGGTGTGACTAACTGACAGTGTGTTGTTCTGTGTATTTGTTGGCAGTTTATAACAGATATTCACAAATCTAGACTGTTTGTAATGTTGTTGTAACTCTAATTTAGCATACCTGACCTATTAATCTTGGATGATTAGATGCATAAGATGTGCTAGATCTGTAGTCAATCAAATACATGCAAAAGCTGGGGGTTCCAGAAGAAAGTTTTGAGAACTTGGCTTATAGCATATAAATACCCATCTATAGGCGACTACTTATAGATGAAGCCCATTTTATTATAATAAATCTGCATTAGCAGCAAGAGCTCTGCTATAAAGAATTATAATTCATAATTTTAATTTTATTTTTTATCAGATGTTGCTTTCATTTTAAAATCTACTCAAACTGTCTTGTGAAGTGTTCTGAAAGAAACACAATCAGAAGCTATGATGCAGAGTGGGCTAGATGTGAGACAAAGTCACGTTGTCTCTCAGATTATCAAAGTGTTACATGCGTGTGTATGAATTTGAGTGAGACAAATTGTAAACAGGAAAAACATTCTTCAGTTTGAAAATGGACTCTAATTCATCTCTACATTTATCTCCAAAAGCACAAGATCATTCTAGATTTTATTTACACATTATTTGTTGTCGTTACATAGTAGACACCCTACACTTGTTCCCAGTGTGATGCGGAGAAATTAGTGTGCCGTCACCTCTTTCTACTTATGAATGAACTCCTAGACGTATCTTTAATTGCCCTGCAGTACAAAGCAGGAAGTTCCTCAGATTATTTTGGGAATAAAGAGTACTTTCTTCTGTGTGTGTGTGTGTGTGTGTGTGTGTGTGTGTGTGTGTGTGTGTGTACAACACCATACAATGCTCACTTGTTGCTTCCCTTATAATTATCCAGCGGCAGAAGTAGCAGTGTAGCAGCCGATCTGTCTACCTGACACATGAAGGGATCGGAGGTTGTGTGTATATGGTGATTATAGCATAGGGTCTGGCAGTGGGGCGCTCTGGGAACCAGGGATGTGTGTCTTCTCCCTTCAACTGTTGGTGTTCCAGTTGTAATGTTTACGTTGAACAAGGTGATACCTACCTTCATCTCCTCATCTCCTCAACCTGCAGACAGACACTCTGGTTCTATATCCGCTTTGGTGCTCTGCCACCCAAACATCTGAACACTGTTTCGTTTGTTTTTATTTTTACTTGGTTGATGCCTAGCTTTGTTTTTTTAAAGATATATATATATATATATATATATTTATTTTCTGCATTTTTGTGCTTATTGGACAGAAAGGGAGATCTATATAGGAGAGTGTGAAAGTGTAGAAGTATGTTTTAAGTTTGGTTGTGGATTACATCGCCGGACAGCCATATGCCACTGTCTTTGTTTTTTTAATAACATTGTTTTTTTGTGTTATTAGGAAGGATTTTGGTTGTAATTATTGAATCTATAAAAGTTTCTCTCGTATAATCCAAACTTTTTCAGATCTGGTAATATTTAAGAATCCTTTAAAATATTATATTAGTTGTAAAAGGCCTTTAAACTTATGGCCCCAATGTAGCCCAACGGTAGGTCAGTTTGTAGAGTATGGTACCTGTAAGACCAGGGTTGTGAGTTGATTCCAACAATGGGAAAATGGGACTGTACAAAACGTGTGAACAATAATGTAATCACTACTGTAAATTGCTCTGGATGAAAGTGTCTACTAGATGATATACATGTACATTTAGACACAGGCCCCAAACTCAAACATGGTTTTTGGAATTAAACTATGACAGCGAGAATAAAAAAAAATCCTTGGTGGGAGACAACAAATATTCTCATTAGCAGATTCTTCCTTCATATAATTTAATCAGATAAATTATTTTTGAATAAATATTACTAAATTCTATAGAACATCGCAAATATACTATTTTTACAGTTATTCATTAGACAATGTCTCAAAACTAAAAGCAAGATGAAAAGTACATTCCTGCTAAGGCGAGCCTAATATACTTATTTTCAGCGTCACGAGACAAGCCAAAGGATGATGTTGAGGCTGTAACGTTAAAGCAGTGGTCTTTCCACAGACATTGTCTAAAGAAGGCTATTTGAAACAATCGATTTCCATAAACTAAGCTTGTCTTCAGTGTGTGTCTGTAGAGCCAGTATGGTTATGTTAGAAAGTGTGTAATGCTCTGGATTACCAGAAGACATTGTGTCATTTTAGGGGAAATCCCTTTGGAGGGAGATTTGGGACCAAGCGACACCAGATTACGCTGCTCTTGGTCTTTGAGACTACGCTCCTCGAGTTCTTTGAGAATACGCTCCTCGAGTTCTCTGAGACTACCCTCCTTGTGTTCTTTGAGAATACGCTCCTCGTGGTCTTTGAGACTATGCTCCTCATATTCTTCAGAATGTCCTCCTCATGTTCTTCAGAATGTCCTCCTCATATTCTTCAGAATGTCCTCCTCATGTTCTTCAGAATGTGCTCCTTATGTTCTTCAGAATGTGCTCCTCCTGGTCTTTCAGTCGTCAACATCTCTACTCCAACTTCATGCTGTCATCCACTTGTGAACTGTCCCTTACCTTCATGCTGTCATCCCCCCTCATCTCTCCCTCACATTCATGCTGTCATCCCCTCCTCATCCCTCCTCCACATTCATGCTGTCATCCCTTCCTCATCTCTCTGTCACCTTCATGCTGTCATCCCCTCCTCATCTCTCCTTCACCTTCATGCTGTCATCCCCTCCTCATCCCTCCTCCACATTCATGCTGTCATCCCTTCCTCATCTCTCTTTCACCTTCATGCTGTCATCCCCTCCTCATCTCTCCTTCACATTCATGCTGTCATCTCCTCCTCATCTCTCCCTTACCTTCATGCTGTCATCCCCTCCTCATCCCTCCTCCACATTCATGCTGTCATCCCCCCCATCCCTCCTCCACATTCATGCTCTCGTCCTCTTCTCTCCTCTCACTGTGACTCTTCTCTCATCTATCCTGTCCTCATTCACCATCCCTGTCTTGTCATCCAGTGCTCTCTGGTGATATTGCATACCAGGTGCTGGAGGGGGCTCACAGGAGGATGTTTGTGGTGGGCTGATCTGAGAGAAGGGCTAGACTGTCAGGACAATCACAGAGCCAGAGAGCCTCAGATGTGGAACCTGTGGTACACTCTATGGATCCCAAGCGCTAACTTCTAGCATCGTTAAATGATACTCCCTGCAGTTCGAATATACCTTCATCGTGGAGGTCACGTGGATTCTTCACTATATTGACAGTTGAGGACTTTCAATAAGCTAAACATGACCACATTTAAAAGGGCAGTTATTTATTAAAAGTATTTAATATGTAGCGTAATGCTCTTAGCTGAGCTTATCTGTTGCTATGCATAACTACTTCCAGTGGGCTGTTTCAGTGTTGTCATGTCAACTAGTCCCGCCCCCCCTCCTCACAACTATCTGTGCCTTAAGTGTTTGTCCTTCCCCAGATCAAGGGAATCATTAGAAGCAAATCCCAGCATCGCACGTCCCCAAATCACACATCCTTGTCTGGCATTGTCAAGTGCTGTTAACATTGGCTTGTTCCACAGCTACTTGTCCCTTGGTAAACAAGAGCAGGAACCCTGGCTTAGGCCCTGTAATCCCTGCATACAAGCCCCAGGGCTGAGGCAGTCTGACTGACAGCGATAAGAAACTGTGCTGCTGGATTATGGTCCACCAAAGAATAAAAGCTTTGTGCCCACTTGGGTGTGTGAGTGCCAACTAACTACTTGAAAACTTGCTGCGCCCCATAATACAGCTTCTTATTGTCCTTTCACATGTAAGCAGGAGATTACTGAATTAACAAGGATGATGGCTGGTGGTGGTGGCCTAGTAGATTTATTGAACCTACGACAACATTCAGAGAACAACCAGTACGACTTGAAGACCGGTGGTACACAGTACACATCAACTGGTGACAATACAAGGCTGTTCAGGGAGTGAGAGAGGCTATGTCTGGTGTAAAAGTAGTGCACTCTACAGGAAGTAGGGTGACATATGGGACCCAGTGGATGAGAACACTTTGCTTTATCTCTCTCTCTCATTGAGCTACAGGTGAGAGTTTGCTAACACTTCAAATAGGGGCGAAAGGAAATGGCGGAGTTGCTGCAGATTTACATGCAAATGGTAATAAGAGGCCTTCTGCCTTTGTCTTTAAAGGGGATGTGTGTATTTAAAGGGGAATACTTTGTCTTTAAAGGGGATGGCTATAAAAAGGAATTATGTAGGAGCCTATTATAAGGGAAGGAAACATTTTGAAAACATTTACATCAACATTCTGTGAAAATGTCGTTTATAACTGTAATTATTCACTTACGTCTATGTTTTCCGGTGGACACAGTAGAGGAAGGCACAAAGACAGTGAGCCAGGTGTTGCAGAGGAAACATTCTTCTGATATTCAACACGTGACACACACTCCACTTAGAACACACTTCAACTTCCAGTCCGTTAAAGAGCTCCTATGACACGAAGGTGTTTTCACGAGGCCTCTTGCCTTGTACAAAAATAAACTGGATCTCCTGGATTACAGGGGCTCGGCAGCCAGTTGAGCGTGTCTCTAATGGACGGCCCTGTCCAAGGGCTTCGTCATGGAGCCTCTCAGAGCTGCTCAGGTTGTCCCGGTTCCTGTCTGTTAGTCTTGTCTTTACCGACGGGGTGGGGGAATATCACCCAGGTGACTCATTGGAAGGCACTGCTGTTGTTTACAGAGTTTAGCTGAATAAAGCCACCCCACCCCCGGCCAGCCCAGATGCTCAGCTTCTCAGACTGCAGTTAATAAACTACAGCATGAAGATGTTGGTCAGTCAGGCAGTCAGAGAATAGGGGGTCAAAATAAAAATGCTTCCTTCCAGGTCTCCACTATGCTAATACGTCTAAATATAGGCGCCAGTCTGGGGTTACCAAAGCGTAAGAAAGGAACACGAGGTAACCTGCTCTGATGTGTAATTATTGAGTCGTTGAGTTCAGGACATTCCATTCATGGGGATGAGGTTCCTGGGTTGGGAGGACACTGGAGTTTTCTGTATGTTAATAGTGTTTCCTGTGTAACCCACTGAAATAAAACAGCTAGGGTTTTGGATAGGTAGCCCCCAGGCTATTAATGTCCATGTGACATGTGGGAACTATGTTATGTTTTCATTTCTCGTTACTGTATATCACAGGACCGTCACTTTCAGACAGCCTCACCTTCTCCAGATGAATCATGTTTTAAAGTATATACATACAGGCTGTGCTTTTTCTTGAAAGAGGGAGAAAAAAAATCCCCCGTTTTGATTATTGATGTCAGAGGTTGTCATCGCTTTGATGTTTTAGCCTGATGTTTCTGAAAACAAAGTGAGGAGAGCATGAAGCCGGTGGAGGAAAACAGTGTGGGTCTGTGACGGTCCTCTACTGTCCAGAGCACATTTTGTTATAGAGGGTCTTGGGAAGGGGGGCTGTCTTCTGCTTGGCCACAGCTGCCTCATTCTCACCCTGATGTGCCTGGGTCCCGGGCCATTTGGCCTGTCAGGGTGTGGGTGAAAACCAGGAAACGTGCCCCACAGCTGGACGATGGCCAGGGGGAGGAGGGGGAGTGATGTGGGAAGCATAGCCCTGGAGGGAGGGGTGGAGACAGCTGCTCTGAGGTGTGACGTTTAGCCAGGTGATTGTGGTTGCTGTGAATGCCGGCCAGCAGCCGATCCAGGTAGTGAGCAAAGACCTCCGCTGTGAGGGAAGCTGTTCTCCCCTGTCAACTGGGATGTCATCTGATCTGTATAGCATCAGGCCCTGGGTTAAGACAGGACATCAGGCTTCTGTTTTCCGACAATTAAACCCGAGTGTGTTTAGTGACGCTATGGGGAGTGGGTCTGCATAATTCCCTGAATACCATTTCCGACTTTTAAAGCATGCCAAGTTGTGCTATGCTGGTATGGATTGTCCGAGTCTGTCCGTGGTTGTGTTTCAGCTTTCGTGAAAATGGAGAATAGGTTCCGCCTTTCAAAGGTGTGAATGTGCGCACAAGGAATTTCACTCTTCAAAACCTGAATAGGGTCTGTTCATAATTCACATTTTGAGTAGAGTGACTAGAGCCCACCTTAGTCGAACTACTGGGCTATAGAGAGAGTTTAAATGAATAGATTGATGGGTAGGACCGCAATAACAGCCAACTTAATCTGTAAATCTGATTCGCACAACTATTGAAAAGAGAGACACTCTCAAACGGCCACTCCATTAGGTGCACTTGTTGAACTGCTCCCCTAATGCAAATATATAATCAGCCAATCAAGCAACAGCAATTCAATGCATTTAGGTTCGACGATCTGCTGAAGTTCAAACCAAGCATCAGAATGTGGAAAAAAGGTGATTTAAGTGACTTTGAATGTGGCATGACAAAATGTCCAGTGAGCAGAATTTCTCTGTGTGAAAATGTCTTGTTGATGGCAGAGGTCAGGGGAGAATGGCCAGACTGCTTCGAGGTGATAGAATGGTAACAGTAACTCAAGTAAACACACTTTACAACCAAGTTATGTGGAAGAGCATCTCTGAATCTCAGAATTTGTCATACACCATTGTAACCTTGTAACAACAGTTCAGGCTGTTGGTGGTGGTGTAATGATGTGGGGTATATTTTCTTTGCACTATTTGGGCCCCTTAGTACCAATTGAGCATCATCTTTTGGGATGTGGTGAAACAGCAACTGCATGATGCAATAATATAAACACAAAGTACCAACTAGCAAGGTGTACCTAATGAAATGTCAGTTGATTGTATATATTTGTATTTAACAGGGGCACTGTTTAGGACTTTGTACCAATAGCCGCTTTCCGACCAAGTAGTTACAGGAACGTAGTTATAGGAACAGTCCACTTCTAAACAGTTCTACTAACTACTCTCCCCCAAAACCGGTTTTGCTATTTGCATTCGCACTGGTCAAGTGCCCATAGGAACTGGTAGGAGGGGTAAGAGGGTGACGCAGGCACCGCAACAGGCGTTTATAGCTTCGTCACTAGACTTTAGCATAGTGCCACATACAAACAACATTTCACAGTTTAATGTTTGTAACACTGGGTGTATGATTAGAGATAAGTGTGTAAATCATGTTATGTCTATGCGGATGATCTGGTTGTTTTCCTGGTTCCTTCAGCGGCTTGCTGTTCGTTCAGATTACGAGGCTGAAAACGACATCCAATACAATTTAAAATAAATAATGTTGTGTTGATAATATTGTCCTACGGAGTTCGAACCGCAGCGTTTAAAAACTAGGCTGGAGTCATAGAAATTGAGTAGCTACTTAACACAGAAACAAAAAAGACGAAGGCTCCAGCATAATATGTATAGTATTATACGCAACAGACAAACGAAGCGACCGGCCAATTGGACCAATCAACGTAGACCTAGGAAAAGGGAAAGACCCTGCTCTGGAGTAGGAGCTAAAAAGGTTATAGGAACGGCGGTGCGAGGAACTAAATAATCCCGCAATTTCTTCTATCGGAACACAAGAAAAAAAGGGTTATAGGAACGTTATGTTATAGGAACTGCAAAAATCCCTGTGGTGAGAAAGCGGCTATTGAGAATATGAGGCTATTTCCTCTTTCAGTGACAAATTTATAAAGCTGTAAAAACTCTTTCTTGATTTCTAAAAAATACATGGATTTTTGTAATCTTGGCAATTTTGGCATTGTTTTGTTACACACATGACAAAATAAGAAACAATTTATAATTAAAATTGTTATACTATTATGTCATTTGTATGTAATGTTTTGTATTATTAAAAGTGCATGTAAGGGATTATATTTAAAATCCTCAAGGAATATTCTGGTAAATAACACAAAAGAACATTGGCTCTTTTTGTAACCCCAACCTTTTCCTTACTCAAACAGGTTCTGAGGGCAGACATATTGTGATTGTGCTTAAGTCTAGCCCTCTTCAATTCAGACCACAAGTTGCCCTAACCTTAATCTTAACTTTATCCTGACCCAAACCTAATCCTAAACCAAAGTTTTTCAACCCTCTCCTCGGGGAACACCAGCCATTCCATGTATTTGATCTATTTCTGAGCTAGCACACCTGATTCAACTCATCTGCTAATTATCAGGCCCTTGATTAATGAATACGGTGAGGTAGTTTACTAAACTGTGTAACGTCTGATGTGCCCCGAGGAGTGGATTGGAAAACACTGCCGTAAACAATGCAGCAGATTTGATTAAAGGATAACATTTGACATGCCGTTCACCAGACAGTGATACACGTGGTGACTTAAAGCTCCACTCAGCAACTTTCGTGATTGACCAGGCTTGTTACTGTGAGGTCAGTCATCTATTCTTCTGTTGACATGGAAGTTATACAGCTAACTGACCATAAGTGTGACATAGATGTACATTTGTTATCTCTATCTCTCTCTCTTATCTGGATCTGTAAGGAACTTAACAACCTGCTTGCACTTGTGTGTGTAACGTCTTTCCAGGCTACACCAGGCCACGTCCTCTGTGCAGGGCTCACTTCTGTTGGTGCAGGCCCGCTCAGGTGGAATGATTTGGCATCGCATGGAACTTTGTCCCTTGTTACTGTTGCCTCAGTCACTGTCATTTCTGAGCGAGTCACACACTGACTGTGGCCATGTGTCTTCTTTTGAGGAGGGTTAGGATAAACACAGCCCTGTTTCACTGCCTTGGTCATATACATTTTCTGTTCATCTAATGTGAATGACATCCACAACACACAACGACGTGCTTAACTCCATGTTGGATGCATGTTGGATGCATGGAGTTAATCACGTTGTTGTGTGTTGCGGATGTCATTCACATTAGACCAAGTCTTTATGTCCTTAAATGTCTATCGGAATAATAAATGATAGAGGTGACAGGAAATGCAGTCATTAAATAAACACGACATGATTATAATATATCACATCACATGATGACAATCTGTGTAGGTGGTTTTTAATAGGCCAAGTCAGGAGCTTCCGTCAACAGCGGTTTTCACCCTCAGTTGTAGTGCTCTAGCTGGTTGCAAGGGACAGACCCCACTGGGCTACAGCAACACTGCAGTAGGAGAGAGCCAGAAACTGGTGCTGTGTGGGTGGAGGCTGCTGGTAGATGAACACTGGTGCT
>JACXGM010012268.1:0-24162 GCA_016801145.1 Umbra pygmaea | reverse complement strand
GAAATGCCAAACGTCCTGCACAGTGTTGGGCTGTAAGCACAACCCCCACCTGTGGACGTCGGGTCCTCATACCACCCTCATGGAGTCTGTTTCTGACCGTTTGAGTGGACACGTGCACATTTGTGGCCTGCTGGGCATCATTTTGCAGGGCTCTGGCAGTGCTCCTCCTGCTCCTCCTTGCACAAAGGCGGAGGTAGCGATCTTGCTGCTGGGTTGTTGCCCTCCTACGGCCTCCTCCAAGTCTCCTGATGTACTGGCCTGTCTCCTGGTAGTGCCTACATGCTCTAGACACTATGCTAAGAGACACAGCAAACCTTCTTGCCACAGCTCACATTGATGTGCCATCCTGGATGAGCTGCACTACCTGAGCCACTTGTCTGTGTTGTAGACTCCGTCTCATGCTACCACTAGAGTGAAAGCATTGCCAGCATTCAAAAGTGACCAAAACATCAGCCATGAAGCATAGGAACTGAGAAGTGGTCTGTGGTCACCACCTGCAATACCACCCCTTTATTGGGGGTGTCTTGCTAATTGCCTATAATTTCCAACTGTTTTCTGTTCCATTGTGGAACAGCATGTGGAATTGATTGTCAATCAGTGTTGCTTCCTGAGTGGACAGTGTGATTTCACAGAATTGAGATTGACTTGGAGTTACTGTGTTTAAGTGTTCTCTTTATTTTTTTGAGCAGTGTATATTTACTAGCCAAGGCACAAGTCCAATGACTATAAGTCCAAGTCAAGTCTCGAGTCTTTTGAACATATCGCAAGAAGTCAATATATTGGTGACTTAAGTGCGACTTCAAGGTGACTTAAGTGCGACTTCAAGTCGGGTCTGTGACTTTAGTCTCCAACTCTGCTGAAGGCAATAAGTCCCCAAAGCAAGTAGGAACTGAAGATGGCTGCAGTACAGGCCTGGCAAAGCATCACCAGGTAAGATACCCAGCATCTGGTGATGCATCACAGACTTTAAGCATTCATTACATGCAAATATTGATAGATAGATCGATAGATCGATAGATCGATAGATAGGTAGATAGTTCCTTTATTAATCCTTTATGGCAAATTACAGTGCCACGGCAGCTTTAAGACAAACATAACACCGCACATTACCGCACATCCTGTATCTTCCATAGGCCTACCTAATAAGTTTAAAAAAATACAATAAGTAAATAAATAAATACTACTACCGATAGTGCAAAACTGTTTCTGTGCATTATAAAACAAAATAGCCACTGGTAAGAAGGACTTCCTATATCTCTCAGACTTGCACATAGGTGCAATCAGTCTCTGAATCACCTTCAGGTTATGTTGCGAGCATTATATACTGTTGCCAGGCGAACAGGCTCTGGAGTGCATATAGTATCGTGACGCCCATATCGTACCAGTCGTACTAGCCACTACTGTATAGTATAGACTGCAGAGCAAGGGTTGGCAGATGTTAAACGACCTTAGCCTACTTAGAAAATAAAGTCTGCTTTGTCCCTTACGATACAGCGCCTCCATATGGCTCCTGCTGTTCCAGCTTACTGTAAAGCTGGACACCAAGGTACCTGTGGTTGGCAACCACCTCCACCTCAGTGCCCCTGATGATGATTGGTGTAGGTAGGGTCCTTCTCCTCCCTCTCCTGAAGTCCAAAAGCATCTCCTTAGTTTTTCTAGTATTGAGATGGAGGTGATTGTGTGCACTCCATTCCACAGAGATGTTAAGTGCTCCTCTGTACTCCTCCTCATTGCCCCCTTTGATGACGCCAACAACTACGACGTCATCAGAAAATTTCAGCAAAAAGCAGCTGTCAGTGTTGTGTTAAAAATCTGCTGTGTAGATGGTTAACAGGAAAGGAGCCAGTACAGTTCCTTGTGGCGCTCCTCTGCTGCTTAGGAAGAAACACTATTCTGTACGCGCACATACTGTGGTCTGAGAAAAAGATAATCCAAGCACCACAGGACCGTTGATGGATCCACCTTCATTTTCCTCATCTTCTCCCCTAACAGTTGAGGCTGCATGGTATTGAAGGCGCTTAAGGAGTAAAAAAGTAACACTTACAGATGCATCAGGAGTGTCCAGATATAATTATCCCTCTGCAACATGTAGATGAGGGCGTCATCAACACTGACGTTGGGCTGATATGCAAACTGCTGAGGATCCATTTTAGTTGACACACTGGTCCTTAACTTAAAGAGGACAAGTCTCTCAAACGACTTCATAAAATGTGAGGTGAGCGCCACAGGTCTGAAGTCATTTGATGATGTCAAAGGATATGAAACCAAATATTGACAATTATTACTTTATTCTTCATAACGTTAAACTGTCCAATGTTTTTGGTGCCCAAAAATGGGGGGACCATGTACAAAAGATGCTGTCATTTTTAAATGGGTCTAAAGCTGACAGTCTGCACCTCATTGTCATTGATATATAGATCATAATCCTTATGTGCCAGATGGAATGCATTCACAAGTCTTCTATCTTGATTGAGCTCAAGGTGTCAATGTTGCCACAAGGAGTCACTAAAGCAAGGAAACCAAAAATAATTACTAGCCCGGACAGGGCTGGCCTATTGGGCTAAAAGGACTTAAAGGTACAATATGTAATATCAATCAAAACAATAACAAAAGACATACTTTACATTGAAAGAAAACATCACTATACATATATTATATATATTTCTTAGCTTGTGTACTTACATTATCCTAAATGTTTCCACCAACTTTCAAATCCAGAGAAATTTGTAATTTAATTTGAAGACACGGGACGTTTCTTTTTGTCGCCCGTCAATGACGTCATATAATATAGTTGCTCTAAGTTCCAGGGAACCGCCAAACATAACGTGAATAAAGTTAGAATATTTTTAACAACACATTACTTTGTCAGTGAACATTTTTTCTGCCGGAGACGCTAGATTGGAAGGTTGTCATTGACGACGATAACAAAACCCATGATCCCACGCAACCTCCCGACGTCATCCAAGTACATCTTTTGCTATTGTTTTGATTGAGAGCCCCCTGGTGGAAAAAATTACATATTGCACGTTTAAACACTACTTTCGCATTGATGTTGTTAACTGTGAGGAATTTACTTCACAGCTACAAGTGCTTACCTTAATTGAAGAACCCAATCAGAACCCAAACAATCAAAATTGTTTTACTCGGTTTGTAAAAAATTTAATCAGCATAAACCATGTGTAAATTCAAATCAGTGTTGAAACTAAAACTTTGACATCGTATACGGTCATTTGAGACTAGTTAGATTTCTACAAACACATTCGTACGCTTTGTACCAAAACACAGGTGGGGTAAGGTTTAGTCTACACCTGTTGTTACAAAACATATCAGAAATAAGTGAGAGTGAAAGCAACAAACCTATAAAATATAGCGTATTCTTGTACAGTATAAGTAGAGCAGTAAAAAAGATAATGCTGTGAATTATATATTTGTGTTTCTGTCAAAATAATAGAAATTCACTCTTCCCGTTTGATATGAGATTAGATGTTCAGAGGTCTGCAGTGACCCATGAATCAGAAATGACAGACTTGCCACGAATCTAATTGTTGTAAATTGTCTGTCTGCATGTAGATGACTATGCCTTACTTGTATTTATAGCATTTCAAATGGAGTGAATACATTTCATAGTCAAGGACAGAGATTTATTTGATGAGTTGTCATGGAAACAGGCTTACATATTGTGCTGTTTATGGCCGATGGGCATCTGTTGAGCGGTTCGATGTAAGTCGGCCAAGTGGCGTGACTTTGTGTTTTATGCTGCTTACAAAACTCATTTTCCTGTTCTGCTCTTACAGAACAGTCCGGATTGCTCCAAAGCTAAAAGAAAACAAACACTTGTCTAAATCTCTTCATCTATTCACCTGTACACACTCATAAAACACACCCTGGTGTAGACACATGCACAAACACACACACAAGTTCTACCCTGCAGTTGGTTGATAGCACACTAGTGCATAGTATGCTTTGGGAAGCCAGCCAGCTTCTATAGAGCAAATTTGTGCTTTGTGTCCCAGAACCTCATTTAGGCTCAGTGAATACAATGAATTCTGTATCTGGCAGCTCCATCTGTAAATCAACAGTTCTGTGTTTCCAGATATCCATGAAGTATGACCTGTAATTATATAAAAGCTGTGTGAAACAGATTTCCTTAAACATATTAATTAGGGATGTTGAAAAGCATCTCTGTGCTGGAATTGTGTGGGCGGATCTCAACAACCAAGTGGTGCTGGTTTTTCCTCTATATTATATTCAACTGTTTGGTTATGAAAATCATACGAGTATTTCACTGCATGTTTAAAGGAACTGACTGAATAAGTGAATATCACACTTATTAAAAATTATAATAATGGTTAATCTGCCTATATTCAAAATGTCAAGACAAAGCATATGAAATGAAAGAAAACATCCCAAACCACACATATCTATTTCAGAACCTCCCACAAACTGCTTCAAAATAGTTTATGGCAGGTTTTAATTTATTAAATGAACTTGTCAGAAATTTTTCATTAACTATTTAAGGCATCATACCAAAAATAAACCACACCTTACACAAAATATAAACCCATAAAATTATGACCACATGTCTAATATTGTGTAGGTCCCCCTTTTGCCACCAAACCAGCCCTGACTTATTGAGGCATGGACTCCAATAGACCTCTGAAGATGTGCTGTGGTATCTGGCACCAAGACGTTAGCAGCAGATCATTTAAGTCCTGTAAGTTGCGAGGTCGGGCCTCCATGGGTTGGACTTGTTTGTTTAGCACATCCAACAGATGTATGATTGGATTGAGATCTGGGGAACACCTCCATCCATTGTTCCCTGGTCCAGTTCTAAAGCACACATACCCATTGTAGGTGCTTTCAGCAGTGGACAGGGGTCAGCATGGGCACCCTGACTGGTCTGCGTCTACGCAGCCCCATACGCAACAAACTGCAATCCACTGTGTATTCTGACTCTTTCTATCAGAACCAGCATTAACTTTTTCAACAATTTTAGCTAATGTAGCTTCAGTAGCTCATCTGTTGGACTGGACGACACGAGCCAGCCTTCACTTCCCACATGCATCAATGAGCCATGGCCACCCATTTTGGAGATGCTCTGACCCAGTCGCCTAGCCATCACAATTCAACCCTTGTCAAAGTTGCTCAAATCCTTACGCTTGCCCATTTTTCCTGCTTCTAACACATCCACTTCGAGGACAGAATATTCACTTGCTGCCTAATTTATCCCACCCATTGACAGGTGGCATGATAATGAGATTATTATTGTTATTAACTTCACCTGTCAGTGGTCATAATGTTATGACATTGTTATGATCATGCATGTACCATGAATACAATCAAAACTGCTACAATCATACAGTATATTTTACTAGAATAGATAATAAGTATAGCTAATAAATGACACATTATAAATGGCAAGATACTGATCATGTTAATTTAGGGTTCAGAGAGGGCATGGGGAATTAGCCAGGAAAAGATTTTGATCAAATATTTTGACCTCTATGACGTAATGTCTCAAATGGCTTTAAGACAAGAATAATAACTACATACAACTGTGAAATCTATTTTGCTCAGGAATGCTCAGCAACAAAACATGTTTATTAATGCTGATTATTATTTAGTTAAGCGCTGTTTTATGATCACATTCTGTACCTCTGCATCTTTCACTCTCTCCTCTCCTCCTCTCCTCCTCCTCTTGTCCTCTCTTCTTTCCTCTCTCCTCTCCTCCTCTCTCCTCTCCTCCTCCTCTCGTGCTCGCCTCCTCTCCTCCTCTCCTCTCCCTTTCTCTTCACATGGGGTTCAGCTGGATTTTGTCTCTCATGCAGAAAGAAACCCTATTTAACAGTTGGCTCAATGCACCACAGTCACCACAGCACAACTTTAGGGACTACCCTTTGTGGGTGTGTGTTTGCGTGTGTGCATGGAAGCATGTGTGTGTGAGCGTGTATGCAGTATGCACGTAAGCGTGTGCGCCGGCATGCATGCGTAAAGTGTGTTCTCCTTGACAGCCTGTATGATTGTGACGCCTCACACAGTGTGCAGGACGGAACTCCGCTGGGTTATTAATAGAATGAATCTGGAGTCAAGCACAGACACTCTCTGTCCACCCTCAGCCTCCTCCATCACCAACCTACTTTTTATATTTTACTTCCTGATCTCTCTACACTTCACTTCCCTCCTACTGTACAGTGAATGTAAATATCTTTCTGTCTGTCAATGTCTTCTGATCTAGACATCTCCTCTCCCTGCTGTAGTTCTACTTAACTGGAACTCGCTCTGACTCTTTTTCCGTGTCTCTCACTCTCTACTCTCTTAGTGGGGTGAGCAAGAGACAGGTAATATTCACAGGTTGCACCTTATGCCACTTTTGAAAACTCAAATTTAACACTTTCAGAGTTAAAATTTACACTCCCCCACAGTTTATATGCGAACCACTCTAAAAGTGTTAAATGATCACTTTGAATAGTGTTAACATTGTAACTTGTTAATAGTGTTAAATTGACTAACATTGACTAACAATTGTAATATTTTATCACCCACAACCTGCATTCAATAAAACTGCAATGTTGAAGTACTTTCAAACTGAACAAGACTAGATAAACTACATCGACGGGAACACTAATCTCAGTAATGTTTGCAATCAATAATACCACTTACAGTTTGTATTAGATTTGAAAAGTAAAAACATTATTATTGTTTAATAATTAAATTTAATGTAATCAATTTATGAATGCACAAATCAGAAAATATATTAAAACAAACAATAAACGTGAAGCAAAGCAATCTGGGTAAATGTGATGATTTTGCCTAACACTTCACAGTGTTAAAGTAACACTCTGACAGCTAACACAGTTTTTTAACACCAACACTGGTGTTATATTGTGTTGATTTAACACTCACAAGTGTTAGTTTTACACCTCAGTTAACACTGTATATTTAACACTGGAAAATCAACACTAGACAATTTGCTGTGTGAGTGCTCTACTCAATGCATTCACATCAGGGCCCGTATTCATACAAAATCTTAATGCAAAGATTAAGTCCTCATGAGTAAAATTCTAAGAAAATTCTTAGAAATGTGGGCGTTTACTCTTAAAATTAAATAAAAATCCTACTAAAGAAAAAAGTAATTCGGAAAGCATCTTAAGTCTTAAAGGAGGTCCTAAGGTCAAAATTGGTAGGAGTACAGCCAAGGACGTTTAAGAGGCTTAAGAGTTCCTTCAGTAGAGGAGGAAATGGCAGAATTACGAAGAGGGAGAAGAAATGTGTTGCAGACAATGGATGACAGTGAGTCAATAAGACGCAGTAAGAAGATTAGATCGTGCAGGGATCATGTTTGTGACCGATCTTATTAGAGACACGCTAACATCTCTGACACAGCGCAGAAATGCCACAGTGCCAGAAATTAAAGTAATCACTACAGTGATTCCCTGGTGTTGTCGGAGTAATTGATGGAACCCACATCTGAATTATTCAACTTGATCTCTCAGAAATCCATGATACTACCACAGACACTTAACTTCAAACTCTGTGGCAGTTTCACGGAATGGCAGAAAATTCTTACCCTGGAAATCCAGAGTTCTCACGAGAGCACAATTTGAATTGGCTCAGCAAGTTACTCTGGCACCGAGTAATGCTGCTCATTAACTATGCCCTTTAAGCCGAGCTGCACCAATCACATTGGTGTATCTGATATAGGCGGGCCAGAGGCGTGTTAAACAGATGACGACAGCTCTGCGAGTGCGACCTCAAGTCATTAGTAAACATTGTAAGATCGCTATGGATCTACACCAGTTGTTTGAAACGGCTTTGGCCGCTACAGTGAACGAGTTAGACTTGGCTTTTTGTCTAAAAGAGGAACAGAAGACGGCGCTCGAATCGTTACTTTTTAAGAAGGAAGTTTTTGCTGTTTTGCAGACCGGATACGGCAAGGGTTTAATCTACCAGTTAGCTCCACAATAGGGTTAGTGAAAACACACTGGTGATTGGTCGTAGTGTTATCCAATTGCGTACAGTAACCCGGGATTTCCACTAACTGCGAAACGGCTGCAGATCGGCTCCGCTGCGTGTCGGCTCCGTGCTCCGCCATAATTCAATACCCACCAGGTCCGTATTGGTTGCGGAACGGCTGACAGTGACTATACGAGGACCCTCGCAAATTCACGTATGATCGTGCGATATAACAGGATATATACTGTACTGAATTGCTGCGGAGCTCTCCGGCATCCGGCAGAAATAGAAGCTCTGCGTATCTGCTCCGCAGGGCTGCGGATCGCCGGAGCTGGGACGGAGTCGGAACGCAGCCGTTCCGCAGTCAGTGAAAATACAAACATTGACTTTAATGGAAATCTATTGACTCCGCCGCCGTTCCGGAGCGGATCCGCAGCCGTTCCGCAGTTGGTGGAAATTGCCGGTGAGATTTTCAAATGCACGCTTCGTGCCGCCCCTCGAGTTGAGTCATTTACATTACTCAATCCCAGACCCTAATTCGTTCAGGATTTGGGTCTGGATTTTTCGAAAATTCTGTGAAACTACCACGGATCCTTAATTTCTAAAGCCTTGGCAGTTTCAAGGAATACTTAAAATTGCTCTGTTTTTTCCTTCTTGGACAACCAACCAATCACAGTCTTCAAAAGATTGTGTCATACATAGCAAAGAGGTCAGCCCCGCATCCTCACTAAGATGACAGTTTTTGTCTTTTCCTTGCTCAGAGTTGCTCTCAGATCGGTCTGGAATCGATCTAAAGCTAAGACTCCTACGTAGAAGTTTTTAAGCTAAATTATGAGTTTTCTAAAAGGATTCTTAGAAGCTTTATGAATACGGGCCCAGGTCAACAGTGGCAACAACAGAAGTCAAATTACTAATAGCTTAATAATTTCTCATCATTTTGAGGTCACCTAATTGATTCCAGCTACTGTTAACTAGACAGTTTTATTTTATTGAGAGACATCCACTGTATTTTAGCTACAGTAGATAATGACAACAATAGCCACTTTCCGACCGCAGGGATTTTTGCAGTTCCTAGAACATAACGTTCCTATAACCTTTTTTTTCTTGTGTTCCGATAGAAGAAATTGCGGGATTATTTTGTTCCTCAAACCACCGTTCCTATAACCTTTTTACCTCCTACTCTAGAGCAGGGTCTTTCCATTTTCCCTTTTCCTAGGTCTACGTTGATTGGTCCAACTTATTGTCATGCCCACTGTTAACACGGAACATGCAGCGCGCTGTCTGTAAATACAGCCATGTCATCCGTGTTAGCAAAACATTACATTACTTGAATTACTTGACTACGTGAATACTTGAATTATTGCAATACGTGAATTACTACGAGAATGGACGGTATGCTGAACTCTGAAAAGTGGACTGATGCCGAGGTGCAGGCGCTGCTGGCCATGTACGCCACCGAGGAGGTGCAGAGGGACCTGGAAGGATCCATAAGAAACAATTAAAATCTTCGGGAAAATCTCTACTGAGCTAGCGCACATGGGGGTTTACCACACGGCCAAGCAGTGCAGAGAGAAGGTAAAAATGCTCAAACAAGACTACAAAAAGATCAAGGACCACAACAACCAGAGCGGTGCAAATCGCAAAACAAGTAAGTGGTACGCCACACTGGACGGTATACTTGGCCACCGTCCAGCATACTCTGGCAACACGAAGGACTCTGCCCCGGGTTCTTGGAGACGATCGTCGGCTCCGAGAACTCTGCACCGTTGGATAAGAGTCTTCAAGGTTGGTACTAATTTTATACTAAGCAGAATGTAAAGGTGTGCCTTAGGTTGTGAAATGTAAAATAAGCTAATATTAGGTTCCTTGTTTATAATAGCTTGCTTCTTCGAATCGCATGTTAACACCAGACCTTTAGAAATCTAGGTCTAATTTTAGAGCAGTTTGTTTTTTTCCTACCTGATCTTTGTCGTCTGTTATGCAGTCATTTGTTTGATTTTTAATACGCTACTAATCCTAAAATGTTTCTTCTTTTAGCACCAGAACCCATGGCCAGTTTCCTGCTGGATCCAGTCACACCCAGCACCAGTGCTGGGTGCGAATAGAATTTCTGTGTCCCTCCTGTTGGCAGCAGTACCCCACGTCGCCCTACACCAGGTAATGGAAATATAGGCCTATTGCACTGCATATTGCAATATGTATTCTATTCAATAATAATGTAAAAGTGTAAAACATAAAATCACAAAAACAAACCACAAACATATTATGTACTCCTAGAAATTGATGAACTTAGCATCTCGCTCCACACTCCGTCTTCTCCAGCAAAAAGAAAGAGGCCTGACTCCAGTATCCTTTCAGCAGTGGAAAACCTGCTGGAGTCAGATGCTGAGCTGCGGAGGGACAGTGATTTACGCTATGGTGAAATGCTGCAATTTCTTAAAGACCAAGCCAAAACAGAGGCTGAGGAGCGTGCAGCTTTGGTGGCAAGGGAGGAAGAGATTACGCGCTTCCAGGCTCACTTGATGGAGAGTCTCCTGCGTAGCGTCAACAGGCTGGCACCCAGGAAGGAAGACCAGTGATCAACCCTTCCTTTTTTTTAAGATGTGTGTGGTTTCCGCACTTGTAAATAGTTAACATGTGCACTTGCTAAAAAGTTCATATGAACATGTAAATGGTTATTCTTGCAGTTGCACTTTTTAATATTGTATTGCCTTCACTGCATACTTTTGTAAAAAGGTTTAAGTTTATCTTTGCACTCTAAAGTTTGCTGTGTTGTGTTTCACGTTGACATAAATAAAATACTCAATATAAAAGTGGTTTACTACAGTTATTTGTACATAATAATAATAATAATAACTATTTTTAAATAGCTTCTGAAGGTGCTTTACATAATAGAACAAACCAATTTAAAACACAAAAAAGGAAAAATCAAGTAAAAGCTTACCTTAAAAAGTATTTTTAAATGAGATTTAAAAAGACTGACTTAGTGTCTGTGCATCTCTGATATTTGGAGGGAGTGCATTCCAAAGCATAGGAGCATGCACTCATGAAGGTAGGGCTGCTTGATTGAGTAAACAAGCACCAGGTTTAATGGCTGTGGTTCATAAACTATTGTGGTGCTTAGATGGTGGTGCTTTAATAACAAAGGTATTTTGTGTTCACACAGCTATCTAATCACACCTGTTGAAATTCTTGTGTTATCATCACAAAAGGTCTACACTGTCTAATTGAATGGGCATCATGAGCACTAATGTCTGAATGCAAAAACTCAGAATGGTGAAAATGTACCATTACAAAATGAATTAATGTGCCATACACATATTGATGAGATCATGAAATGAGACAAAAGAGCACTCATTTCAAAGACTCTTATTGAACCATAACAATAATGCTCAAAACAATATTACAGACGATTGAAATGTAGGCCTAATCAAACAAACAAACAAAAATTAAAAACATGACTTCAAACAATAGGATTGGAGTAAAGTGAACACTTTGTGATGCTTTGTGTTGTGTGTGATTAGTTGGAAGGCACATGACTGAGGTAATGCATCAAGGCTGCACGCACCCCAACTCCTTCAGTCTCTGCAGCAGGTGGATGTAGTGGCACATCTGGCTGAGGAAAAGGGATAGATTCAGTCCATTCCGCTCTATACTCTTCACCATTGCTCTCACAGAGGTTATGGAGCACACAGCACGTAAGCACCATAGACCTCACTCTCTCAAGACTGCAGTCATTCCGTTTCTGCAGACACCGCCATCTTCCTTTCAGTCTGCCAAATGCATTTTCAACCACAACCCTTGCCCTGCTTGTCTTGTAGTTGAACACCTCCTGCTGTTGTGTGAGGACACCAGTGTCGGCAAAGGGCTTCATGAGCCAGCTTGTCAATGGATAGGCAGCATCTCCGAGGATGTAGTTACCAACATCCTTTCCACTTATGCTCTTCTGCTGCTGTGAAAGCACCTTCCCTCTTTCAGCCAGTTCCCATATAGCAGACAAACGCAGCACTCTAGCATCATGCAAGCTGCCTGGTTGCCCTGTGTAAATGTTCCAAAACAATCCTCTTCCATCAACAATTGCCTGTAAAATAATGGAGTACCATCCCTTGCGGTTGAAATACTCTGTGTGGTACTCCTGAGGTGCCAAAATAGGTATGTGAGAGCCATCGATAGCCCCCACGCATTGAGGCACCCCCCATCTTTGTTCAAAGTACAGAGACATTTCTTTGAGCTTTTCTGCATTTGGCATTTTAATGACTTCGGGAAGCAATATTTCTTCCACAGACGAGCAGAAGTCCTTTACACAGTTGCATGCATTTGAAATGCCAACCCCAAACAGATGTGCTATAGTCCTGTACTCAGAGTTTGTAGCAAGTTTCCACAGAGCGACAGCAACCCTCTTTTCAAGTGACACAGAGAGACGGTAGTTTGTGTCCATTCTCTCCAATGCAGGCTTCAGGCGGCAGCAGACGTATGTAAACGTCTCTTTGGACATGCGGAAATTCTCTATCCACTGCGTTCCGGTAAAACTGGGAACTACGGTTGTCCACCAGTCATCAACTCTGCACTGGACCCAAATGGATGGTGTACGGGCTTGTGCAATGAGCCGTAGCACCGTCTGAAACACAAACAGTACATATTCTTCACTATCTGTTGCAAATCGCCTACGTACGCTAACTCAAGACAAACATCAGACATTCAACCAGCTAATTGCTAATGCTAGTTAAACTTACCCGTCGTTTCGTTTGCCTGATGCGCTCTGCTCTTCTATCTTCTTCCATCATATTAATTAGGATCATATTACGCTGGAGCCTTCGTCTTCTGTGTTTCTCTGTTAAGTACTCCAACCTAGTCTTTAAACGCTGCCGTTCGAACTTCGTTATGAGGATCCCGGCAAGGCACAACATGATCATTCCGATGACCACCTCCATGCTGGTTTGTTTTTGTATGTGGCGCTACGTTAAAGTGTAGTGACGACGCTATAACCCAGTAGGCAATCGATGGTGCGCCGCCAGCGTTTTGTCGCAGGCGGGCCGCTGGTGTCTATAATGTCGTTCAGCCAGCGGGCCGCCAGCTTTTGCCGCTTTTCTCCGGATCTTAATTTGCATCAGTTCATTTGCATCTCTGTCGGCTTTCCACCAGTGGCCCGCTCGCGTGTTGCCTGCTGGGAAAAGACCGTTGCGGTACTTGCGTCACTCCCTTACCCCTCCTACTAGTTCCTATGGCCACTTGGTCAGTGCGAATGCAAATGGCAAAAACGGTTTTGGGGGAGAGTAGTTAGTAGAACTGTTTAGAAGTGGACTGTTCCTATAACTACGTTCCTGTAACTACTTGGTCGGAAAGCGGCTAATGTCATCAGTCAAAGTGCATTTCATAAAATAATGATGATGGTGATGTTGTTTTCTATACTAGTCTACTTTAGTAATGCTTTGATATTTCCAATCCCCTATAGTGTAATATAGACAAAACTGTAATTAGCCCATTTAAAATCATTGACCCCCATTCTACTTCAGGTCATCAATATGCCCATGACATCTGTCACCATGGCAACAATGTGAAAAAGATACATAGATGCAACAATGGATAGACAGAGATTAGGTGAACTGTGTTGTTTACGTCACTTACTTGCTTCCTCAATCATCGGTCTGTCTAATGTGAGCATGCGACACTGAAGCATGCAACATTGTGTAACAGCATGCTTCTTACGACACAAAAATGTGTTGACCTTTAGTACTTGATCACCTTCCCTTAGGCTGACCTGCTTCTCCAGTGCTCCATATCAATCAGGACATCCAATACTATCGTCTTCCTGGATTTGCTTTAAACCCACTGAGCTGTCGCCACGGTGATGCCTATTCAGCTCAGAGGTGTTACTCAAGTCAATCAATAGAACCGATCACATTAGTCAGAATAAGATACAACTGTATGAACCGTGCATGTCCACACTACCTGTGCCAACAGGAGAGGAAACTCCACAGCGTTCCCATGGTCATTTGATATCATGGAAGATTAATACATAGAAGCAGTCCAATTGCGGTACAATTTCTTAATCCTCATATTAGAATTTTGATATTTTTAAACTTGGTCGAGTGGTGCCAATTTCGTTAAAAGTATTTTTCTTAGTAATATTTGGACCATCCATCAATGTCAAGTCACTGTCAATCAATTCTGGACACCCTCTCTAATTAGTCAGGATGGACTGTGGGAGTGGTCAGTAACTGTTGGGAACCTACTAACTAGTCAAGCAGCATGACATATGCTAGGGATTTAGTTTGTCCAGCTTCATCACTGACCTAGGAGGTCATTAGTACCTTCAGTCATTTCAGAGGTTTACATAATTTGACCTTTCCGTCAACCTTCCTTATGAACTATGGTGTTTTATCAATTTTAAACAGTTTGTGTATTTGTGTCTTATCATGCATTGTATTGAGTGTGCGCGCCAGTGTATTTGTGTAATGTAGGAGCAAAGTACAGAAGATGTTTCAATGTCTCATCTCTCAGTAAAGCATATTTAAAGGTCAGTTCTGACAAATATTTTGTTTGTGCTGTACAGACAGTGTGTGCATTAGTGTGTATCTATGCTCCAATGATTTGGTATATTCCCAGACAATTAAGTTAAAGAATGCAGTCATATTCACATTAATCACTTTGACCTTTCGTTAATGGCAGCATGTGGTCAACTGAAACTGATGACAGTAATGTTCCACTGCCTTCACACAGATCCTTGAGTACCAGCGTCCCCACAGCCTAGAGCCAGAACCCTCATTGATAAAGTGAGATTTTGAACATTCATAATTGGCTTTGATGGCTTAGAGACAATCTAATTGCTGATAACTTTATTATTACAACACCAGTCATTTAGATATCATCTAAACAACTGCAATGGAAGTAGCCTCAGACTAAAATGAAATCTAGTGCATCAAAATATTTCAGTTTGAGTCCACTGACAAATGTGAGGCCAGGATAACATTATGGGGGCGCAAACACTTCAGGGGTAAAAAAGATGACAATGAAGCATGCACTCTAAGAACATTTGTTTGTAAATATCAGCTTTAAAATGTGGATTTAAAGTCGATTTTACCATGAAGATATATGGAAAAATTCACCCTAGAATGAATGTACGGTAATCTACTGTAACAATGGGGACATCATATTATGAAGCAGGACTAACAATAAGAAAAACTTAGTCGCATCTACTAGAATTTAAAAAATATTTGTGAAATGAAAAATAAATTTCATTACATTACATATTATTGAATTCTTACTAATTGTAAAGAAAACCATGTTTTATGCTATTGAGATTTACAGTGTATTGGGGAAAATTGTGCACTTTTTCTTCTTTTTAGAATGTGGTTTGGGAAGTAAGAAAACGATTCCTTTGTTGTTGGGTCACAACCAGGAAACTATCCCACTGGCCAATCGAAGATGGGTCTAATAATATCACTACTACAAGGAAAGGCGCTGCAGTTGCCATCTGGGAAGGAGAAGAGGCAGCGCCTGCATTCTAAAATTCTAAACCAGCTTTTTGGATCGGTTTTGTGCAGCGTTTGATCATTCATCTGAAGGAAAAGACGGAGGTTAGCGTTAAATATATATCATCCAGGACGATAAGCCTACAGCTTAGTACCTTCCGTGCTATTTCTGCGTCTTCTGGATAGAATTACCAAACAGGTTTATGAGAGGATGTCAAAAGAGTTGGTGTGCCAAGATGATGATATGGACCTCAATGCCCTTATCTCCACCTCCATTTTGATGGATGAGATGCTCAGGGAACAGGGATGTCTCCAGCTCCTCACAGAACGCCAGGGCTCCATTCTGGAACTGCCCAGAGCCAGAAGACACTCCCATGGAGGTGGGTGGTACCCCTTGTTTCTCAACTCAGATACATGACCCTCACTATTGACAACCCAAACCCCGAACCGTACACGTGAGTCAGACCTGTTCTCTCACTATACACCTATGCATAACACCTATTGGGCCCTATTTTAACGATCTGAAATGCAAGTATCAAACGTGAAACGCAAGTGACATTGTGGGAGGGTCCCAGGCACTGTTGCTATTTTACCGACGGGATAAATGATTCTTGCGTCCGATGCAAATCTAAAATGGGTAGTCTAAAGTAGCTTCATTAGTCATAGGTGTGGTTTGGGCGTAACGTGCAATAAACCAATCAGAGCTCATCTCACATTCCCTTTAAGAGCAGGAGCGCTTGTTCCATGGCGGATTGCTATTATAACGGTGGATTGCTATTGATATGTCTTTCTTACAAAATGTAAATAAAGAAATGTCACAAGACATACTTTCCGATGTTTTGGACTCACTCTCACTGAATCACGAGGTTATGAATGCATGGTAATATTTTTACAATGTAGTTTAACATTAGAACAAGATTACTTTGCTTGCCTCACTCTTCTGTCAAATAAGCTCTCCCCTCCCGTTGCTACAGAGTTTGCCATAAATGAGTCATGGCTTGAGCCATGGTAATTCGCAAAGACATGGGTGATTTTACAATTAGCATCGCAAATGACTTGTATGTTGATTGAATGGCTTCCCTTGCATTTGAAGTATATCAGTTCGAATAATTCATTCTGAATAATTTGGGTAAATATGTACACTAGATGTATGCCTATTTTTTCACATCTTCAGACACCACAATGATTTCCCTTGTGTGGTAATATTTTTCCTTCTAATTATGTATATCAATTATAGGACTAAATACTGCTGCATTTGTGTAGATGAGAGGAGCAAAGTGTATGCGCATTGTGCACATGCTACATTATGGCTCAGCATGTGCCCTTAAAATAGCGTCTGAATAACACGCCACCGACTTTAACCAGGTTTTTCCTGGTCAGTGGCAGAATTGTTTTCGGGAACTGCAAGAAAGCACCTGGGAACGTTTGCGCCGGAACACACCTCTTCTTTTCACTGAACCACCCAACGAACGCAAGTTCATTCCCTAATATACCAACGCATGTCTGTGGAGGGAGAAGTCCCCTATGCGTCGGGTGCAAGATAGGAATGATACATGCGTTGGTGTAAAAAGTAAATTGCACTGGGTGTAAGATAGTGTTTAATGACTATGACTCCCCTAGTCTCTACTGCCCTCATAGACTCAGGAAACTAATAGACCAGCTGCCTTCTCCTCCGTCCACAGGCACAGGCACAATTACGCACAGCCCCCTTCCCATCACCATCACTTTCACCTCAACCCCACCTCACTTCCTCTTTACATCAGGTCGTGTTAGGATTACCCAGGCTCCGGAATCACCAATTTATCATAGGTTGGTCACGTCACCAGATTACAGGCTAGGCTACCTCGTGCCCAGACTAAACCTGTCAGCATTTGGTCTGCCACTCCACATCAGGTGAGTGTCCAACTGGGGCCCTCCAGTCCTAAATTCCCCATGAGTATCAGGATTTCCAGGATATTTTTTTCGATCTCTCACTCTACATGTCTCCCTCCTCTCAGACCCTGGGACTGTGCTATAGACCTGATAGAAGGAGGAGTGCTCCCACAATGTTGGGTCCACCCCCTTTCATGCACTGAGACAGATGTTATGGAGAAATACATCAAAGAAGCAATTCATAAGGGCTACATACATTGTTCTTTCTTCTGCATCAGCCAGTTTCTTCTTTGTGGCAAACATGCAGGGCTGTGTGTGGGGCACAGTTCTTTATGAAGCTGGACCTGCGAAGCACTTACAATCTCAGCAGGATCCGAGCTGGTGATGAGTGATGAATGAAAGACAGCTTTTAGCAAAACATTTGGGGATTAGGAGTACTGTGTAATGCCCTATGGCCTCACCAACACTCCAACAGTCTTCCAATCCTTTGTGGAAGATGTGTTCCGGGACATTCTGGGGAGACAGGTAATCGCCTACATCGATGATACTCTAGTCTTCTCAGCCACATTTCATGAACATGTACTGCATGTGAGAGCTGTCCTGACACACCTAAGGAAGCACCAGCTCTTTGTAAAGGGGGAGAAGTACATATACCACCAGACCTCTGTATCCTTCCCGGGATACCAGATCAGTCCACAGGGAGTCTTCATGCAAAAACAAAAGATAGACACTGTCAGATTCATCAGTTGACTTCATTACTGACCTCGTGTAGTAAGATGGATACACTACGATCATGGTGGTAGTGTGCTGTTTTCAATAGCTTATAGATTTTTCCCTTTAACTGGTCTGCCCTCTTCTCTTCAGGTTGCTGAGGACACAGGTCTTTCGGCACTACAGTCTTCCAGGGGACATTGTCATAGACCGTGGCCCCAGTTCACATCAAGAGTGTGCAAGGCCTTCCTGGACAAAATTGGGGCCATGGTCAGCCTCACATGCGAGTTCCTTGCCGCAGTCCAACGGGCAGGTGGAACGGGTGAATCAAGAACTGGGGAGGTTCTTACGCAGCCGTTGCCAGGACCGGAAGTTTGAGTGGGCACAGTTTTTAACCTGGAAAGAGTATAAACAAAACTCGTATCTACTCATCAACAGGACTCACCCCCTTCCAATGTGTTCTGGGATACCAAATTGTCCTGGCTCTATTGACTGCTGAATAGACAGACGTGCCAGAGATAGGGTTGGGTACCGTTTGCATTTGAACCGATTCCAGTACCTGGAATATGGTATCGGTACCCAACGGTACCTTATTTTGATACTTAGAAAAACTAAAGAGATGTGGCTAAAGGTAGCAGTACATAAAATATACATATATTTAAGTAAAAAGCTTATTGCCTAAATTGATTGCATTTATTCTTGATGTTGGCTAGTTAGCTAAGCTGATACATAGCCGAATACTGTTATAACATTGAGCGTTAAATAACAGGTCCTAAGCAGTGTGAAAAATACGCTAGTAAAATGTTATATGCTAATGATGCTATAATGATAAAGTAATTAAAAGCCCACTTATCTCCAACAACAATTTATCCAAATAGGTATTAAATTACCTGATCATGACAATAAAGTTGATGTTTATGCTGCCTCCCCTGATCTTTTGTCCCTGGAGGGCTCAACGTCTTCGAGCTACCATTGATACTAGCACTAATGGTAGCTGCAGCTGCTGCAGGCAACTTTGCTTTCAATTTGTCAAAATACCTAACACGCTTCGGCTTTAAATAATATCTGGTTTGACCAGGTGTTTCCTTTGGTTTGATGTGTTGCCATGCTAGCTTTGCATATCACGTTGCAAATATTACAATGAGTATTATCTGTATCAATTTTAGAAAAGTGTAGCCACACTTCTGACCGCTTTCGGCTTGACTTCACACTTGACTGTTTGTGTCAACAATTGACAAGCTGCAGAGGTGAGGTAATCTCGCGTGAGATGCAATCTCAGATACCAAAATTTGGCACCAATTGATTTACATGAACCAATACTCTGTAATATTGACGTGATTCAGTCGGTACCAGTAAAAGTACAGCTGTGCTGGAGAAGTCTGGGACGCAGCGCATGTATGCCTTCAAAGGGTCGTTCATCACCAGAAGATGCAGGCTGACCACAGGCGCAGCGAAGAGCCCACCTACCAACCAGGAGGCGGGGTATGGCTGTCTACTCTGAGCCTCCCCCTCCACCTGCCAGAAGCAGCCCGGTTTGTGGGGTCTTTGCCTATAGTTTAATACTGCCCCCTTTCTATAGAATCTCACTGACCTTTCACATTTCCCTGCTTAGGCCGGTGGTTCCTTGTCCCCTGGCAGTTGCCGTGCCATGGGACACTCCTACACCACTCCTGCTATTGGATGGACACCAGGTTTACGCAGGCATGGGATCTACTGGATTCACAGTACATAGGGGGACGGCTGCACTCTGTTGGACTGGGAAGGGTATGGTCGAGAAGAATGGAGCTGGATTCCAGCCGGGGATATTGTGGACTGCAATCTCATCAGGGACGTTCACCTCCGGCACCCTGACCGACCCGCTTCTTGCCCTCCGGGTTGACCTCCTGGCCTGCGGCATCCAGTGTCGGACGATTCCAACTGCTTTGCCCCACCAGAGATCATCATCGCCATCTATTGATCACCGGCCGGGGGAACTCGCCCCAACAGCAGATGAACACTGACTGAAGCATTACCAATCACCAGACAGACCTGCAGCCCATCACATCATTAGCCAACTGTAAATGTCCTGCTGTTAATTTGCTTGTTGTGAGTGATTGTTTGCTGTTCAGTGTAGATGTGGTTATTGCCTCTTAGCTAACAGTATATGTGAATACTTTGTGTTATTGAACCATTATCATTCTTAGTAAAGCCTGTTCTTCACCTGCATCTGGTTACTTCTAGGATGCATTACAATCTCGTTACAATACCAGCTAAACCTCACAGATTATGTAGGTACCTTATTAGTTACTGACAACCTAAATGCACCAGTACATTCCCAAGTTGTTAAAATACAATATTAACCTAAAAGGTGTTGTAAATATAAGTATTGGGACAGTAAAGTATTTTTTATGTACACTCAATGTAGAAAAGGCTGTCAATATTAGCCAATTGCATTATTGCAATTATAGGATTATTACAATGTTTAGTTACAGTAGGTAAGCAAGCAATTAGAGTTGAGGAGTTTCCTAGTCATCAGTAGTGGGTAGCTAAGCTAGCCATCAGGTGGAATTTTTCATTAATGCTTATGTTTAAATGTTTGTTTGTTTGTTTGTTTGTTTGTTTGT
Source organism: Umbra pygmaea (assembly GCA_016801145.1). Lineage (NCBI taxonomy): Eukaryota > Metazoa > Chordata > Actinopteri > Esociformes > Umbridae > Umbra > Umbra pygmaea. Next base: position 3,551 of record JACXGM010012268.1, on the reverse strand, counting down.
TTGTTTGTTTGTTTGTTTGTTTGTTTGTTTGTTTGTTTGTCTCTCTATATTGCCATCTGTTTTATGTAAGCTATGTTCATAGAGTGAATTCCTGTGCATTCTGTGCGATTAGATAGAAGCACACTAAAGATTGTATGTGCAACGTAAAGTAGATATAGATTGTCAGGGCAGCACATGATAAAAATACCGGAAGCACTGCCTTTGATGTGCAATTAACCTCACTGCGACCAATGGGAGGGTGGGAAGCTGATGTATACATATATATGTGTATATTGTATATATGGATGTGCATATGGCTGTATAGATGGGTGTACTGTATGGTAGTGTTTCTCAAATGGGGTACTTTGGAGTACTGCAAGGGGTACATGAATACATGCTCATTTAAAAATATGTCATGCATAATTCCTAAAATAATTATACTATAATAATGAATGAATTAAGTGATGGATTCCAAACATTTGAAATGTAGCATTTACATGTTTTGGTTGAAGAAATGTTGTTGTTTAGTGAATCAACCACTGCCAGTGCTGTTTTCTTCTATCAAAAGTGTTTTGCGCTGGTCAGGGGGTACTTGGCGCTGGTCAGGGGGTACTTGGCGCTGGTCAGGGGGTACTTGGTTTAAAAAGGCAATTCAAAGGGGGTTCAATATAAAAGAAAGTTTGAGAAACACTGCTGTATAGTAGTATTCATGTGTGTGATTGGTTGTGCATTCAATCTATACTCACCTAAAGTATTATTAGGAACACCATACTAATAGTGTGTTTGACCCCCTTTCGCCTTCAAAACTGCCTTAATTCTACGTGGCATTGATTCAACAAGGTGCTGAAAGCATTCTTTAGAAATGTTGGCCCATATTGATAGGATAGCATCTTGCAGTTGATGGAGATTTGTGGGATGCACATCCAGGGCACGAAGCTCCCGTTCCACCACATCCCAAAGATGCTCTATTGGGTTGAGATCGGGTGACTGTGGGGGCTATTTCAGTACAGTGAACACATTGTCATGTTCAAGAAACCAATTTGAAATGATTCGAGCTTTGTGACATGGTGCATTATCCTGCTGGAAGTAGCCATCAGAGGATGGGTACATGGTGGCCATAAAGGGATGGACATAGTCAGAAACAATGCTCAGGTAGGCCGTGGCATTTAAACGATGCCCAATTGGCAAGGGGCCTAAAGTGTGCCAAGAAAACATCCCCCACACCATTACACCAACACCACCAGCCTGCACAGTGGTGACAAGGCATGATGGATCCATGTTCTCATTCTGTTTACGCCAAATTCTGACTCTACCATCTGAATGTCTCAACAGAAATCGAGACACATCAGATCAGGCAACATTTTTCCAGTCTTCAACTGTCCAATTTTGGTGAGCTCTTGCAAATTGTTGCCTCTTTTTCCTATTTGTAGTGGAGATGAGTGGTACCCGGTGGGGTCTTCTGCTGTTGTAGCCCATCAGGCTCAAGGTTGTGGATGTTGTGGTTTCACAAATGCTTTGCTGCATACCTCTGTTCTAACGAGTGGTTATTTCAGTCAAATTTGCTCTTCTATGAGCTTGAAGCAGTCGGCCCATTCTCCTCTGACCTCTAGCATCAACAAGGCATTTTCGCCCACAGGACTGCAGCATACTGGATGTTTTTCCCATTTCACACCATTCTTTGTAAACCCTAGAAATTTTTGTGCGTGAAAATCCCAGTAACTGAGCAGATTGTGAAATACTCAGACCGGCCCGTCTGGCGACAACAACCATGCCACGCTCAAAATTGCTTAGATCACCTTTCTTTCCCATTCTGACATTCAGTTTGGAGTTCAGGAGATTGTCTTGACCAGGACCACACCCCTAAAAGCATTGAAGCAACTCCCATGTGATTGGTTGAGTAGATAATTGCATTAATGAGAAATTGAACAGGTGTTCCTAATAATCATTTAGGTGGGTGTATTTGTCAGCTTCCATGTGATTGTAACCTAACTTATTGTATGCATGTGTATATGTATGTATACTGTACATGTTTAGATATAAATATATTACTACTCTTAGATATAGTAGTTATTGCCATTGTTGTCATGTTGTCACTAATATAAACCTGCTGTTTTCTGTATATTTTTAGAACCACACACACACAAACACACACACACACAGACACACACATATACATATATATATATATATATATATATATATATATATATACAGATTGAAAAGCCAAACAAGTTAAGATGCCCATGTGCCCATCTCTCAAAAAATCATAAAGACCATACTATTGACTCTGTGGGTGTGTCCTGGCCAACACCGCAGGGGTAAATGCCAGTCATTCACCAACACCTTTGCTGTAGCCATTTTGAGCTGTTGCTTGTTTTTACATTATGAATAAAGATGACTGAGCCTGTTCCAGGTGCAGCTATGCATGCCCATGCCATGAAACTACCTCCACCATGCTTTAAAAATGGGGTGCTATGCTTTAGGACATCTTCAGATCCTTTTTCATCCACACGTTTGCATTCCCATAATTTTGATAAAGGTTAACCTTCATCTCATCTGTCCATAAGACATACAAATCCCTTGCTTTTTTTCATAGAGAGCTCCCTAGGCTTTAAGTAGGATTATACTTACTGAAACCACATGCAAAGTTTAAAGGCAAAAGCAAAGAATTGAACTGAGGCTACATTTTCACACCTTTTTTATGTGTGAAAATCAATGCAACAGGAAACACCTGATCATTAGAAATAGATTTGAGTCAAATCTCAGAATAATTATACATAAAATGGGGGATGGAACTTTAAAAGTGCTGTTATTCTCAGCTCTTAACAGCTAGAAATAAAAGTGAAAGCTAGTACTCTTGCCATATATTCATCTTTGAAACATGCCTTGAGTGTAAAGCAGAAGTAGAAATTTTGACTTTAATGTCCCAACACTTATGGAGGCCACTGTACATAACATTTGTTTCATGCAATCCTTTGGGCTATTCATCATTCTGCAGAGAATACGGTCACCAACTGTCATCTCCTCTATCCTTCCTTTTCAACTGCTAGAGCAGATGGTTGCAAGCCGCAAGTCAAATGAATTTGTGTTTAATGAGAGCAATAAGATCTCATATACTAACTTCTGTTTACACCATTTGTTTAAGAGTGGAACAAACATCTAAGATTAAGTGGATAAGGGATAAAGTTGTCATTTTTACTTCAAAGTATTTTGTTACACATCACACTGGGGCTCACTCCATTTCCATATATTGTCAAGCAAGTTGCATTCTGTAATAAAAAATATGCAAACTACTTTAAATCATTTAGCCTAGTCAGTACAGAAGAGCCAACTAGAATCACGAGCACTGAGTCGAAAGAATGTCCAACAAAAGAGCTATGTAAATGAAATAAGCTGTGCACATCATCAGAGCTATGTAAATGAAATAATCTGTGCACATCATCAGAGCTATGTAAATGAAATAAGCTGTGCACATCATCAGAGCTATGTAAATGAAATAATCTGTGCACATCATCAGAGCTATGTAAATGAAATAATCTGTGCACATCATCAGAGCTATGTAAATGAAATAA
>JACXGM010012267.1:5638-24139 GCA_016801145.1 Umbra pygmaea | reverse complement strand
CATATCAGTGAGACACTCAGCAGAACATATCAGTGAGACACTCAGCAGAACATATCAGTGAGACACTCAGCAGAACATATCAGTGAGACACTCAGCAGAACATATCAGTGAGACACTCAGCAGAACATATCAGTGAGACACTCAGCAGAACATATCAGTGAGACACTCAGCAGAACATATCAGTGAGACACTCAGCAGAGCATATCAGTGAGAGATGGACAAACATCTGTGAGTAAGAGGACTGTTGAACTGAGACAGAGAGCCCTGCCAGGTGACGACTATACGTAATCCAGAAGTGTGTTGTATGGGCATTCCTTCATCATGAACACAGGATGCTGAGTTGATGAAAGCGGTCGGGGATCATTACGGGTACCCCTGATCAGCTATCCATGCCAGAAATGTTTCACTTCACATTAGCGTCTGTAGTGTGGAGCCCATTCAGTGTAGCTAACAGAGAGAGCATTTATCCCCTTTCACAATGAACCGCCCAACTCTGATCCTCCCTCCCCGTCTACATGCTCCAATATATCCTCACCTCCAACTACCAAGGACATTTTCTCCCAGCTACCACACAGTCAAGAGGCATTGCCTTCATAGAGTCAGTCCATTAGAGAGATGCCGAACACACATTAGGATCTCTGCTATTTTAGAGGAACATGGAGAATTTGCTGTCCCTGGTCATGGATACACAACCGACTGCTATCTCACACATGACATGGAGGAAACTGTTTAGAATGAGCAGCCTGATGGTCGAGATGCATAGAAATGGCAAATGAGGAAATGAATGAACAACCAATCACACTGAAAAGGCAGTCAGCATATTTTATTTATTTTCTTCCTGTGGTTTAGTGCAATTTTATGCAGTCTGTCCTTTGGTGTTTGTTTGAAAATCAATTCTGATATTTCCAAAGAGAGAAATGATAATGAATGGACAGATAAAAAAGCCTCTCAAAGGTGATTGCTCATTCCTCACAGCTTCAAACAGCTCTGCATCAGAAGGACACCTTTAATATTCAGACTTTTCACGTCACTCTAGGCTAAATCCCTAGCAACCACCATAGCAACACACTCCGACTTGGACGTGAAATGCATGGCAAGTTCCCTCCTGCCACCAGGCAGAGACGGGGAAAAAATAAAAGAGACGGATATGCCTCAAAGAACAGAATTAAATGTGGGTAAGAAGCAGACACACAGTAAGAAACCAGACCAATGAATACACATGCAGTCTGCGACATAGTGTTGCTTGCTAATGCATGTGTAAAAACGTGACAACTGAAGGGTTTTTTAAAACACACTAGTTGGAATAGGTTTTTTAGGCTGTCCTCCTGCTAGGGACATCATATCTGTGACCATATCTGTCCCATCCAGACGGAAATTAAAAATAGCCATAGTTTGGCTATAATTACTTGTATAGAAATAGAGCGATGGCAAGTGTCCTTGTGTTTGTGTGTCATCATGATTATAAGTGGGGTGCTCACCAAACCCCCCAGTCCTAGACTTCCTGTACCATAGTAATGACCTCTATGTGAGCCTCTTCCATCGGAAACGTGAGGTTCCCCCTGCATCTGCTTTCCTAGTCTCTGGGATTCTTGCTCTGAGAAGCTGATGACTTCAGTCAAACTTCATTAAGTTTATAGGCGCAGCCTGGCGGTCCCTATTGGCAAACTACACGGAACAAACCCCTGGCGTGGCAGAGAGTGATGGGGCTGCTCTGTCGGAGAGGCTCCTTACTTCTTTGGCTCACAGATGCAGGAGAGAACCCTCCAGTCGTCCATGTCTGTCTCAGTCTTCTGCCCCCTGCATCTCCCTCTGCCCCCCACATCCTCTATGGGGTTCAGCTGGGTAAGTAAGACTCTACGGTGCCGGTCTCCATCATAGGGCAGTAACACATGCAGGAAGCCAGTAAATCTATGAATGTACCTCCAAAAGCATTCATATCCACCACCAGAAAGGCTGATGCTCCTCCATACACGATAAACAAATTGAACCTTGTGAATCACCAATCTGAGCAATACCAACCGACAGCACCACTAACTCAACCAGAAACTGACCAATACCAACCAACAAAACCACTAACTCAACCAGAAACTGACCAATACCAACCAACAAAACCACTAACTCAAGCAGATACTGACCAATACCAACCAACATCACCACTAGCTCAACACGACACTGACCAATACCAACCAACAGCACCACTAACTAAATCAGATACTGACCAATACCAACCAACAACAGCACTAACCCAGCCAGATACTAGTTCTTGTGACTCAAAAAGAAAAGCCTGCTGCCATAACCTCCCATTACCCAGACATAAGCACCAGCTTCCCATTCCACCCCTAGACCTTTCACCCTGAGTTGAGTCTCACTAGGGAGGCAAAGAGGAAGAAGACTGTACTGGCTTTCAGCCCAAACTAAGAGGTGTCCGTTTAAAGAGCTTGAGGGGAATGGTAAATCTGGGCCCATCCACAGAGTATTTATTGCAAGTCAGGGCAGACACACACCCGCTTAGGTGCACTGAGTAGCTATTAAACAACTCTGGGGCTGACCTCTGGTTTTAAGTGGCCGTGTGTCTGACAGCCGAGGCTGCAGAAGCCGCCATAAATGGATTTCTTAAAGTTTCATTCAGGAAAATAAAAGGGTGTAGTGTGCAGGAGGGTCACTCATACGCAGAGATGTGAGCGAACCCCCATGCTGGGCCAAGCTACTTCACTGGTTCTCTCTCAGCAGAACACAGGTGCAGCAGGTACCCAAGCACTGACATTGTTCATCCACATACAAGACTGGGTCCCTGTGAAACAGTTTTCACTTCTTCCATTTTAAGCAGGAGTGGAATGGAGAGTAATTTGACCTGTGTGTTTGTATACCTAGGCTGTTACAAAAATGCATCCCTCATCAAATGCAAAAACACAAATGAGTGCAGCAGCTGCCCTGACCAAGAAGCTGCAAGCATGTTCAATTCATTTTAGCATAGACACAATGTGGCAATATTGCTGTAAGACTCACAGATAAAAAGCCCTCTACATTTAAATACAAAATAATATAAAACACGTTTGGTTGGTCCCTTTAGCCTTTGAAGTGACAGGAGCTTTGTTTGGCTGGAGGGCTGAGGCTGGCTCAAAACAGCTCCTGAATCTGCTAGATTGCCTGCAATGTTAAGTGCAATTAATGAACCCCACAAAGGGAGATTATGCTGACAGGATTATTCTAAACCACAATGCAGCACCCGCTGCCAATTACACACCAGTAGGACCTCATCGCTCCTTTTCTGTGCAACTGCAGATTAGTATTATATAAACACAAACACACACACACAGATACAGTACACACCAACATAAACACATACAAATCAAAATGACACACCAAACCACAAACAGACCAACAATATATTTAGTTACTCATATATATTCATTTCATGTATACTTTGACAATGTAAGTAACCTAGCTTTCCATGTAAATAAAGTTTTTTTTAATTGAAAATAAAGGATGATCAGGGATACATTGTATTTGCTGAGCTGGTTCCCTGTTGTTTATTTTTATCCGACATGCCATGGATAAACCATCCCAACTAAATATACTAAAATTCAAAAGCCTTTACTTCATGTCACTAACACATTTTTACTGCCAATAACATACCTCTTCTGCAACTAACCCATCTGTACTGCAACTAACTCATCTGTACTGCCATTAACCTATATCTACACAGATGACTCAGTGGTTAAGAAGGCAGAAATGTAGTCGGAAGGAAGCCAGTTTGATTCCTGACTGTGCCAAATTTCGCTGTGTCTTGGGGCAAGGCACTTTACCGTAATTGCTCCCAGGTCGTTGCTGTAAATAAGAACTTGACTGGTTAAATGATGGTCAAATAAAAAATACTGCAACTCATCTGTACTGTCATTAACTTATATCTACTGAAACTAAAGGGCCTTGTTTCAGTAGATATGAGTTAAAAACGCTTTGAACTGGCTATGCCATTCATTTCCTATGGGGCAGGCTTTTGCTCTCAACCTAGCGACGTCTCTAACCTAGGCTTAAAAACTCTCTGAGCGCAACACTCAAAGCTCTCCGCTGCGCTGAAAGTTAAAATATTTTCAACTTTGACCCCCGCCGTCGCTGACCTCCCGAAGCGCAATCAATGGCACTGCAGTATGTGTTGTCATTGTATACACAAAAATAAAAAAGAAAGAGAAAGAAATTGTATGTTTGTCAGAGTACCCTGAACTACAATTTAACATTGAAATTGTATGACGATATGGGTAAGCATTAATTGGCATGAAACAACTTCAGAAGAACTACTAGCCTGCTAGCTAGCTACAGTGCTACAGCTGTATCAGAAGGCCATACATAGCGGTGAGCAAGGTGTTGAACGCTGGTCATGGACAAGGCTTTTAACTCATCTCTACTGCAACTAACTCATCTCTACTGCCACTAACCCATATCCACTGCAACTAACTCATCTGTACTGCATCTCTACTTATGCTCTAGCCCACGTTCTCCAACCCATCTTAACAGTCTCTACTAAATCTGACTAGCTCATCCAAAGCCTTCTGTCATTTAGAATTCTGCGCCTGTAACTCAATCAGCCTCTTGAACTTTGTAAAAGGCCGGAAATGTTGGTCTCACATCGCTATTTGGTCTTAAGCTCCTGACAAGGATCTCAAACCGTCTGCAGTCGAATCAGAGCTGTCTGGCATTTCTCGGGGCAGTGCTAAATCAAATTAGCCAAAGCAATGTTAATTCTGAGTAGCATTTCATTAAAAGGAAAAGATAATCAGCGGCAAAGACTCCATGTCCTTCTGACTAATCTAATAACTCTGTGTTTGTTTGCTTTAATCATGTTTAACGATTACGAGGCAGAGACATGGCTAAGTCATGTAGACAGAGGGATCGCATAATCTGCCTGTCATGGCCGCCTCCTGATTTCCTGCCATTAGTCACAGTGCGGATGGAATCTCAATCTTTAGCAGGGGGAGAGCAGTGCCTCATGATGTGCACTAGGACCAGACCCAGGATTGACAAAACTGATCTATAGTGCTCCAGGGGGGTTTCCGGGTATCACTTTATTTCACAGAACTGCCTTATGCGACTGGAGACATTAGGAAACATGGACATTATCTCTGAGAGGTTTGAGGCCTGAATACCTTCAGACACTATTTTTCCTCTTGAGTTGTAATGTATAGTTTGTAATGTTTGGTCAGCAAATGTAGCTATATTACTTATTTCAGTCAGGTTTACTATACACAATTTATCTTATGTAATTTCATTACATGAGTTTTAGCCAAACCATCTGGTGGCAGTGTCTATACTGTAGACTGTTTTAATCGTGTGTGCTTGTGCTTTCTAAATAGTGTGATCTTCTGGCAGCGTCCTGATATTGTAGTTAGCTATAATACCAACTTCTACGCTTCTCACTAAGTCAAATGGAGCAACATGTTGCTGTTTTGTTTTTCAAGGTATCTGGTCCAGGACAAATACACTACCTTATATTATACAGGTTAGCTAGATTTCCCAAAAAATATGGAAAAGAGTGAGAAACTTACAACTGCAGTCTGAAAAAAAGTATTTTGACATAATTAAATGGTTTCCTTTTCCAGTCAGAAATATACTGCACAAAAATATACATTTAACCAAGAAAGTATTTGCCCGATGTTTCTGAAGGGCACTTGGGTTCGCAGGCATCCAGCCTTGCCAAGAGATGCATTCTGACACTCTTGAACTGAACAAAAGAATGTTCTTTAAACCGCCCATTTTGGCCTGGAAGTGTAATATGCTGTTTATATGTGCATAAACTAAGTACAATCACTGTTCTACCTCAGTTCAGTTTAAATCAGGTAGGTTTGATGTAATTGAAATCATGACAAAGCACATGACATAGAACAAAATTTTCTGAGATTCATTTTAGCTGAGTAGCGCCACCTTTACTACAAGTGGCCAAAATCACAGAGGACAAGTAGTCAGTCACTTTACACCGCGTTCCAAATTATTATGCAAATTAAATTTTACACTGACTTCCCTAAATAGTCGATGCAAATGACAGTCAGTATAATTTTCAAGTAACCAATTGTTTGCATATACTGTTAGTCAAATTTCATTGAACCCAATGAAATCAGTATTTTTCCTCAAATAAAAAAACAAAAAATGCACTGTTCCAAATTATTATGCACAACAAAGTTTCAAAACATTTTATAGGTTGTAAAGAACTGAAAATTGTAATTTGTGTAGCATTAGGAGGTCAAATGTACTGAAATCAAAAGCTATTTCAATCAAACACATCTTAACAGGGCAAGTTACATGTTAACATGAGACCCCTTCTTTGATATCACCTTCACAATTCTTGCATCCATTGAACTTGTGAGTTTATGGAGAGTTTCTGCTTGAATTTCTTTGCAGGATGTCAGAATAGCCTCCCAGACCTGCTGTTTTGATGCGACTGCCTCCCACCCTCTCAGATCTTTTTCTTTAGGATGCTCCAAAGGATCTCAATAGGGTTGAGGTCAGGGGAGCATGGGGGCCACACCATGCGTTTCTCTCCTCTTATGCCCATAGCAGCCAATGACACAGAGGTATTCTTTGCAGCATGAGATGGTGCATTGTCATGCATGAAGATGGTTTTGTTACAGAAGGCACTGTTCTTCTTTTTGTACCAAGGAAGAAAGTGGTCAGAAACTCTATATACTTTGCAGAGGTTCTTTTCACACATTCAGCTCTCTACCCATGATTCCAGCCCAAAGCATGAATCCGCCACCTTCTTGCTGACGGCACAGCCTTATTGGGACATTGTGGCCATCCACCAACCATCCACTACTCCATCCATCTACACCATCCAGGGTTGCACGATATTCATCAGTAAAGAAGACTGAAAATTAGTCTTCATGTATTATTGGGCCAACTGCAACCGTTTCTGCTTGTGAGCATTGGTTAAGTGTGGGCGAATAGTAGGTTAATGCACAACTGCAAGCATCTGGAGGATCCTACACCTTGAGATTTGCGGGACTCCAGAGGCACTTTTTATTCAGTAATTTTTCAAATAAAATGTATCTGCACTTTCAAAGAAGGGTTTAGCCTTTAGCCTACATTGCAGGTTGAAAAGCATCTATTGAGTTACATTGAATGCTCAAATCAAATAGAGGTATTCCAGGCCCACCCCATTCCAAAAAGAAGGCTGCATTTCACTTTGTGATTGTTGAGCGAAAATATTACCAGCTAAAGGTATAATTAGTGCTAACTAGCTAGGCTTCAATGTTTTTACCTGGCTATCTTTTTGTTAGCCAGGAAAAATCCAGACCAAAATCCTGAACAATTTATGGTCTGCCATCGAGTAATGAAAATGACTCAACTCGAGGGGCGGCACCAAGCGTGCATTTGAAAATCTCACTGTACGCGATTGGATAACACTACGACCAATCACCAGTGGGTTTTCGCAAAGCCCCTATGGCGGAGCTAACTGGTAGATTAAACTCTTGCCGTATCAGGCAAAACAGCAAAAACGTCCTTCTTAAAAAGGAACGATTCGAGCGCCGTATTCTGTTTCTCTTTTAGACAAAAAGCCAAATCGAAACTAATTCATTGTAGTGGCCAAAACAGTTTCAAACAACTGGTGTTCATCCATAGCGATCTTACAATGTTTACTAATGACTTGAGGTCGCACTCGCAGCGCTGTCGTCATTTGTTTAACACGCCTCTGGCCCGCCTATATCAGATACACCGATATGATTGGTGCAGCTCGGCTACAAGGGCATAGTTAATGAGCAGCATACTCGGTACCAGAGTAACTTGCTGAGCAAATTCAAATTGTGCTCTCGCAAGAACTCTGGATTGCCAGGGTATCTTTCTGTCACCATAACTACCTATTTTACAACTTTACCTAAACCTAACCCTTAACATTAGCAATCATAATTCTTTTTTTTATAATTTGTTAAAGTATACATATTTGTAGATAATCTAGTATTCATGACTATCCAAATAAAGTGTCACCTAATTTTCTCTTTCCCTGAGTGAAAGACCACACATGCAAATGCCCAGGATTTAAGCATATACTGTAGATGTGTGCAAGTTATATTTTTCTCCTGGCTGATTCATCTATTTGTCTGGGATTTATAAAATGCCTTATGAAAATATATTAGCAAAAATCACAACTTTAATTTCTATGACTTCCAAAATGTTTCTAAGCCTGGTAAATAGAACATTGAAATGTCATGCCTTTCCAAGATTTCCATGACTGTGCTATGTGTGACTATGAAAAAGGGATCATCGTGGAGAATGGTACAGTATAGGCCGAGCAACAAAACACTTTTTTTCAAAATGACTGTATACATTTTGAAAAAAACTCATCAGATTTTCTTTTCTACTTAAAAAATAATAGTTCTTCCTTATCAGAGGGTGTGATCACTTGAATGGAATCAATCAATCGCGTTCCGCTCGGCTCTGCTCTTCTTTGCTCCTCGTTTCCAAATCCAATCTCTCCCGTGTCATCTCAGTGCACATTTATAAGGGCCGGGTTCTTGATTATCTCCCTCCCTCTCTAGAGCTCCCCGCCGCTGCCGCGTGCTCCAATGTATTAAATTAAATGAGGTGTCTGTCCAGGTCACCCCCCCTTCTGCCCCCCCTGCTTTCTCTGCTGGTAATCAGGGAAGAGGGCCCCTCCCAGCCCTGCTTTGTGCTAGCAGAGGCTGCATACATTAGCATTAATCAGAACCTGCAGAGAGCAGCTAGCAGCAGCCAGACGTTCCCCTAAAACACAGAGGCAGACGGGGGGAAGCAGTAGGGGGGAGTGGGCGGATGGAGGGCTCATCCCACACTCGCCCCAGTCACAAACAAAAGGTTACACTCCTTACTTCCACCCTCTCTGTCCACACTTCTTTCTCCCCTGCTTTCCTCTATCCATCCATCCCCAGCAGTTCTTATCTTCCATAGACAGAGCAGACAAATGCTTTAAGAAGCGAAACAACGTCGGCTCGGCTCCAGCACCAAATAAATCATGGATGAGCTTGCGTGAACACTGTTATCATAATCCGACCAGTCAAGATCACAAATACTGCAGGGTGCTAAGTCGTGTGTTCTTCATCAAACATTTATGCATACATAATTATACACCCGTATGTGTGCGCTTGCTGTTGTCTCTATACAGTATGTTTCTATAATAGAGAGGGAGGGGGGTGCAGAAAGAGAAAAGTAATGTCTGCCTATGTTATGTACTGGATGTGCATGAATTTGTGAATGTATGTGTGTAAAGTGTGTACTTGATTGCGTATGAAAGCCTTCCAGTAGAAGAAGCCTGTGTAGAGCAGTGTTTCTGGTCCTCTGTCCGGCTCCCCTGTAATTAACCATGATAGCTCAGGCAATTACTGCAAAATTCATCGCATCACTTCATTCATGTGCTCCCTAACTTTAATTGCTTAATGCATTCTTTACTGCCACACAGCACCCTCGTCGTGCCCTGTCCGTTTGCACTCCACCCACAACCTCCCCCCTCCCAGGCCGCCCCTTCTCTATTCCCCCTGCTCCCCTCTCATCTCATCCTCTGGCACTTCATTTTTTCTTCAGTAGTTCTGACAATTAAAGCTGAATTTAGACATAAATCTAAACATGAAATCCTTCTTTCCATACGGTTTATGCTTTTAAAAAGCATCTCATGTGTACTGTATAGGAGGCTGTGGTTAAAAAAAGACTTGTTAGATGTTGAACATTTATATGGAGAGAGAAAGAGAGACAGAGAACATAATGTATTATTGTGTAGGTGTGTGTACTTGTTTTTCGAGAGGGTTTTATATGCCCACATGTTTCTTTGAAATGTGACCAAAAAATTGAATTGCTGCATGCAAAAATAATCCAACCCTCCTAAATGTCCTCAGTGAGAATCTCAAATTAGAATGTGAACCGAGCAAAACAAATCACCTAAGCTTTGGCAGGAAATATGGACTATAAACTACTACCGTGTATGTGACTAATACAGAGGGAACTCCCCCACACCTACATGTATGGGTCTCCAAAAGCTTTGCACAACTGGATTGGGATTTTTTTTATGGCATAGGGCTCATTCAAACTGTTGTAGCCCAAAAAAGTGAAATCATTTTTTATGTTTTTTGTTGCAGTACTTTTCTGCTTAAAGGATATTTGTTTTGGATAATTTCTCCCTGTATATCTCTATTCTTCTTTTCAGTAATAATATGCAGGGGTGAAAAAGGTGCAAACAATATCCCATTTAAGATGTTATTTATTTGTTATTACACAAAATAGACACATTATCCCCCTTCCAAACAGAGATGAGTAATAGATTACTCTTCTGGGTTGGGCTGAGTTCACAACTTTTGGGAAGTTCCTCAGTACGACCATAATGACCAGGTAAAAGTTCATAACTTACCAGTGAGCTATGAAAAACAAAAACCTTCAATTGGAACGATGGGAAACATTCTAAAATTACAGAACTTCATTTACCTGGTCATTAGTGTCTTACTGAGGAACTTCCCAAAAGTTGTGCACTTAGCCCAACCCAGAAAGGTAATCTATTACTGTATTTATGCCCATCTCTGCTTCCAACCACCCACCCCGATACTCTCCAAATCACCCACTCCGGTCCATCCCACCAATCCCATTACTACCAAAAATGGCCCAAGCTAGCAGAAAAAATATATATTCAAACAAGACTTTTTTTAATGAAATTCAAATCAACACGAGTGTCCCGAGTGAAGTAACATTAACATAACAAAATGCAGCTTGTTCAAATGAAAATCACTCTTTCCATTTTTCTCTAAAACTTTAGGCTACTAAACTGGAATACGGGATCTATTTACATAATCCATCTATCAAAATTAGATAATCCATCAGATAGTAAAGTTATTAGAACTAGGCTACAACATAGATACATTAGATAAAAATATATTTTCTATTTTTCCCCATTGCCTATGAAAGTTGGACAGCTCACCACTCCTGTTTGTTCTCTGAATGACTACATGTTATCTCTATGTGGAATTCTTCATTAAAATTAAGGAGAAAAACGTTAATAAATGTTGATTTTTGATATTCCATTTTAACGCTGAACTCAAAACATCTACAGCACAACAAATTACAGTAGCCAGTTTATGATGGCGTGACTCACTCGGAATTATGCCTCTGTGGATGCCTTTGCTTTTAGGCTTGGGCGACTAAAAAGTGACTGTTGACCAATTAATTGAGATTTCAGTTCTTTCACCTTTGTTCTTCTAGGCTTGCTTCTTGCAGGAAAATCGTTGTCATAGATTTTATTAAGTGTCTGAAAATGTTTGTCAACGTTTCCTTTGGAAAAGCAATAGCCTACTTGTTTGGCAGATCAGACAAATGCATTAAGAAAAGGACATAGCATGGAAATGGTAAGTTTTAGGCTTTTTGCTTGGTACTGCACTCATTTCCAAATGGTTGGAATTCATTTTACATTTGTATTTTGCAAATTAATGTCATATGTGCTACCGAATACGGAGATTAGGCCAAGCTTCACAATTCGTGAGACAGACTAAACGTTACTGTAGTTGTCATGGCAACTGAATAAACAAATCTTGCCGTGTCAAAATCTATTCGTTAAGTGGAAGTTAGAAAGAAACTAAATGGAGAAATAATGAAGTTGTTATATTTATTTCTATGAAAATAAAAATGTAACAAAAGCATTTATTAAAAATGTGCGATCTACCCGCATTGTCTTTGCGATCGACTGGTAGATTAATTGACCTATTGGGCACCCCAGCTGCTTTGTAATTACGTTGCTAGCTTGTGAACTTGGCTGTAGCCCTCGTCTGCCGTAATGCAGCAATGTCAACACAACAATAATCTTCCTGTCATTATTCATGTTTGCAATGGAGATCTTTGTGTAAATCGTTTTGTATGCAATTATTCCCTTCGTATATGTAGACTATATCGGGAAGTCATTATTTTAGGACAATATAATTACTACAGTAGGACGACATTTCATTTGGTGTAACATCGTCGTCTAAACACTACAGCAGCTACCACTGAAACTACTTTCTCCACCTAGATATAGATCAATGTGAATTATGATTCATTTGTTAATTTTTTCATTCATATAATTTCCAACAACAGTGGTATTTATGAGATAGTCAGCTCCCTGCATTTTACAATTTTTTGGAACCGTTTAAACATACACGCCCACAAGCGGCCAGCGAAGAGCGAACTCAGCTTTGGCAGGCGAAAATCCAAATGGCAAGTGGACCGTTAGAATGGCGCAACAGAGAATAAAGTATTTCCACAGGGTGAAGATTCCCGAATTAGAAAATGTGTTATGCCTACTCGCAGATTACTGTAACAAGACATAGACCCCCCCCTTCCATATGTTTTTAATGCAGATCTACACAAATCACGTGGGTGACCTATTTTAAAGTAAAAACGGCGAATTTCGCCAAAAGGTGACAAGTTTGCACCCCTGAATATGGATCATTGTGTTGTATCCATTCTCAGTTTTCTACCATTACACCAATTACAGTAAACTCAGTTACAGTTTTTAAACCACCAATGGTGCATCCCTGAGGAGTTCACTTCCTGCCCTGTAGCTCAGATTTGGCATGGTCTTTGAAGTTCCTGGGCGTTTTAATATTATATCCATGATTATTTTTAAGATCACCACGCACTCATATTGTTATTTGTAAGTTACATGTCTAATTAAGATACATTCCGCAATATTAGATGATATACCTGTTTAGACCTCCGGGTTCCATAAAATGTGAATATAGGTGCTGTCGGGCTTAAAGGACAACTCCGGCGCAAAATGGACCTAGGTGTCAATAACACGTGGGTAACGAGTTGACCATTCTTAGGGATATGTTGAGATGCTAATCGATAGTTTTATTGCGAACTGATAATTACCTTACAACGCTAGTTGTGAGGGCATAGTTGAAGTCAAAATGAATCGCTATTTTATAACTCTCTAAATAGCTCCACACTTAAATGGTAGCATAATGAGGGTTACTACATGCAAACCAAATCATTGAGAACGTTGTAAGTGTACAGACAGTTTATAACAAATATAGTTTAAAAAACTGTACACTATACAGGCGAAACAAGTCTCGACCAGTGGAACCAAATATATTTTCTCAATATATCAAATAATCACACCGAAGTAAAACAACTTAATAGTACTTACTCGGTAGATAATTGTCGATTTGGTCCCTCCGGTATGGGTCGCCGCTTCCAATTTATTTTTGGAACATGGAAAAAAGTGTCAAATACAGCCACCTCTCTCTCGTAGCCCCTGCACGGAGCTTCTGCAGCTCATCTGGCGCTAGCTATGGGCAAGACTAGTTCGCCTTGCAATACTAACTCAGTTTTCCTCTTCAAAAGTATAGCTACAGAACATTTAGAAAATTGTGTTTGGTTCGACTGGTCAAGACGGTTTTGCCAAGATGGCGCCTGAATAGCTTACAGTCTTTTAAACTATATTTGTTATAAACTGTCTGTACACTTTAGGGCTGCAACAAACGATTATTTTGAAAATCGACTAATCTAACGATTATTACGATTAGTCGACTAATCGTCTATTTTTTAACGATTAATCAGTAGGCTTTGAACGATTATTCAGCTTTTGCAATTTGTTAAAACATTGAGTTATACCTATTCTTACTAATAAATAAAACCAGGAAATCACTACAGCTTTAAAAAAAACATTTTTATTGCAATTTGAGCCAACCTCTTTTTGTCCAATTTTGTCCAATTCAAATCACAAATGCCCTCTTGTTTCAATAATTTTGTTGCTTTAAATCTAAATAAAAAATAAAAATAAACAAAAATAAGTACAATAATTCCTCCTCCAAAGAAAGTCATCAATATACCCACTGCTGTAGAACTGAAACAGAAAAAGGGACACATTGGCTCAAATATTATTCTACAAACAATTATTATAACTATCTAAATGTGTCCCATTACATTATGGTCGTATAAACTGAACTGTCTAACTGCTGTCTGCGAACATGTTGCTATGGTGTTAGTATGCGTGAAATACTGCATCATTCGTTTATATCAACTGGTGTCGCTAACTGGCCATTTTGCTTAGTTCCAGCTGGAGCATACTCACGTATCACAGTTTTCATCTCCTCTTGTGACGGGATGTTTCCTTTTTAATTGTTCCAGCATGCACGTTGTTCTCCCATGGAAAGCAAGTTCCGCCTTGCACGTATTACAGATGATAGCATTTTTTGTTTGAACTTTATTGAAACTTTCCCACACGCGACTTGTTCTGCTCCGTTTGCACAATAACATTTTAGCGCTGTTTTCTTCTATTGGATTGCATACGGGAATGCTGCATTACAGTCTAGCGCTACAGCGCCTCAGTGGTCAAATCACATTATTGCAGGCACTTAAAATAGGTCCTATGAGATCAAGCAACTTGTCGACAACAAAAATATTTGTAGACAATTTTTTATTGTCGACATTGTCGATAATGTCGACTAATCATTTCAGCCCTAGTACACTTCATTCTCAATGCTTCGGTTTGCATGTGGTAACTCTCATTATGCTACCATGTAAGTGTGGATCTATTTGGCGAGTTATAAAATAGCGTTGTAAGGTAATTATCAGTTCGCAATAAAACTGACTGTATCGATTAGCATGTCAACATATCCCTAAGAATGGTAGACTCGTTACGTATGTGTTATTGACACCTAGGTTCATTTTGCGCCGGAGTTGTCCTTTAAGTGTCTAGGGTCACATTTTTTTTCTACTGAGTCTGGAGGTTGTGTCCGCCCTGCACACTCATTAGACGTCACCATATGGCTCTGGTTTGGTACTTCCTTTATTATAGCAAACTATGTGTAACATATTTTTTGGGGATTCCCTGCCTATCACTCGGTAAGAGAATGTCTGTAATAGCCATGAGAAACACTGTCTGGTTTCAAGCTAATACAGTAACATGATGATTCTACTAAGATTATCCATTAAATATAAACAATATACTACACTTACGGACAAAAATTGTTTTGCAATTACGAAAGTTGTGGACTGTAGCTTTAACTGGCCTTCTTCATGATACTTTAAAACAAAATCTGGCTGATATTCATAAAATGCGTCGGCAACTTTAAACTAATTAGCCATTAACTAAACGTATTATTTTACTAATTTAGCCTAAGTAAGTGTTAAACAATTATCTCTAAACAACATTTAAATAATATTCCTTAACTTTGTGTCACTTATAGAAAGACTTGTGTAGATGTCACAAAAAGTTGATGCTTGGATGGTATTCAGGTTGTCACAGGCATTTCTAGAACAGTCAGGTTTCCTACATACTTAGGCATAGTAAGGGGTGGATTTGATTATGTAGTAATACATAATCTTACTGTGTATTGACGGGGGAAGGACATCTGAAAATAAAAGTAATGCTGGTGTATTCTCTTGGTTATCTTAAGACCTTGTTGAGCCCTAGTATGTCTTTCAGCAATTTTCCTATAGGCGAAGCATTGATAAATGCACAGGGTGTCATGATTTTCCTGTCATTAGAAAACTTCCTTTCTGTTCAGGCACTGTTTCCTGGTCTGGGCCCTCCCCCAATAATGCATTTCCCTAATTCCGCCCATAACTACTAAAGTTTCAAATGCTATTTTTCAGAGTGATTGTCTGAAGAAAATAAGCTAACTTGAGCAACACTCTTGTTTCTCATCAAGGGATATATGTTTTTACAGTGAATTCTTTCAGTGGGTGACGTTCAAATATTGTTGTGTACAAAGGAGATGATTTAATGAAGAGCATGGACATATGGAGATTATGTTGTTCACACATGTGTGCTAATTAACAATATGCTGGATACTGTATTACATACATTGCACCATGGACGGACAGACACATTTTTACTTGGAAAGCCAAACAATAATAAAAATAAAATAATAATAATAATAATAATAATACACTGTGTACCTATATACATATATATACATTTTTTTGGGTAGAATTGTATGTTCGCCAGCTAGCTAGGTTCATACCTCGTTTCCAGGGGTAGGCTACCAGTTGTTGTTTCAGAGTTGTAAGGACAGCATATAAAATGTGAGCTAAATGTGTATTTATCCAAGTTGATGCAGAAAAATAAATGAAAAATCATAAATTATCTGTGACAGAATATTGTTCAAACTGCACTGTATATATTCAAGCTAGCTACTGTAGGTCCTATACATGTAGCTATCTTGCATCATGTATACTATACATTATTTTTTGGTGGAATATATTCGGGTTCACAGCTCGTTTGGAGGGTACTGCTAACATAGTTAGCATTAGGCTAATTGGGACATCAGTGTTAGGCACACGGTATGAAAGAGCACTGACCATTGTATAATTACTTAAAGCCATTGTATAATTATAAAAACTTGGACATTATATAGCTAATTACTTAAATTCCTGGAATCCTTGACCTTGTGGTATTTCATAAACAGACCAATACCAAGGAAGCTGGTTCTACAGTGAAATTCTAATTAGCTCTTTTTTTCAATTTTATTGACTCAAACAAATATTGATAATGACGAACATGATTATTGGTAACATTAGTAATTAGCAGATTAAGAAGCAGATTTACAGTGAAACTATACTAACGTGATTGACTGTACACTGTATATAGACCAAGTGGACTGCAATGTTCCAAGGTATTCTCTTACCACAATGGGACATGGCTTTCTGGACAGGACCATGGTGACCCAGGTGGAAACAATTCTAGGTCATATCACATTAAGTTTCCAGAATGTCATTATTCAAAAATAGAATAATGTTTACCGAACGGTGTAATGCAGCGATAGGAGAATTATTGAACACACACACCCACATACATACACATCACAGTAATGTACCACAACATTAGAAACACAACATATCCCTCTGGTACATGCACAGCTGAAAAAAGCCCACTCAATACACACAAAAAACACACACACACACACACACACACACACACACACACACACACACACACACACACACGCTGTTCCATTATTCTTGACAGGAACGGGAGGCTATTATTAAGCAGCAGCCCAGCTCCTGCAGCACAATAAAAATTCATTTTCTTTAATTAACTTTTATGGTGGGCGAAGGGGACAGACACGCTGACACCTGTCTGATGCACTGCCTCAGCTTATTTCTATCCCCTCACCCTCAGCTCATTCTGGATGTTTGTGTGTGTGTGCATGTTTTTGTGTGTGTCGTGTCTGCCTGTGTGTATGTGCATGCGTTTGGGTCTGTGTCTGCCAGTGTGTGTGTGTGTGTGTGTGTTTATGTGTCAAACTGGCCTTGGCTTCAAGAGCTTTGTTTGGAGGATTTGAGATAACTCTCTTCCTCCCCTTAAAAATTAAAAAGCAATTTAAAAAGCAGAGAAAGCAACAACAAAAACCCATGGCCAACTAGGCATGTGACTGGATTCTCCGCAGCTCCCCTACCCACAGCCACAACACGGTGAAGTGAGCACTCACTAATAAATGTGTTTTCACACAATCTAATCATGATGTTTGTTCACTGAGTGCTCCCTACACCTGGCTGAAAACTGTGTTATATCACCACCCACCCACACAGTCACACAGCAAGATAAACCACTTTAGAGTTATTTTCAGGAGGAACTAAAACAAACTGTACAGCGCTGATGGGTTCAATTCATTCATCTCCATTGGCTTGTCTAACATGGCAGGAGAAATGTTGTAAAGAAAAGGAAGTTAAATTGGTGACACCTTTCAAGGCTTTACCAAAAAATTAAAAATACAGCCACTGCTGAAAGATGCAATGTTTTAGGTGTGGTACTGTATGTTTTTTATATCAGAAAGACTCAGTAGCTTGTATTTCTTTACAGTGAAATCTGGCACATGGCACACCCCTTTGCTTTAACTAGCAACATTAGGAAGAGTGGGTAGCAACATTAGGAAGAGTACAGTGAAACCTGGCACCTGGTACACCCCTTTGCTTTAACTAGCAACATTAGGAAGAGTGGCTTAGGGTGGTCCAGAGGGCTAACGCACTTCTTTTGTACTGTCAATACGTACCAGATTGTATATACCACTGGATTTAACATGTGTGATGTCACCCATTGGTTTGTGAAGATCTGATTTGTGTCATCGAATTTGTCGTTACGGGCGCATAAACAGGTCCTTCTCAAGAAATTAGCATATTGTGATAAAATTCATTATTCTTCATAATGTAATGATAAAAATTAAACATTCATAAATTTTAGATTCATTGCACACCAACTGAAATATTTCAGGTCATTTATTGTTTTAATACTGATGATTTTGGCATTCAGCTCATGAAAACCCATCTCAAAGAATTAGCATATCATGAAAAGGGTCTCTAAACGAGCTATTAACCTAATGATCTGAATCAACTAATTAACTCTAAACACCTGCAAAAGATTCCTGAAGCTTTTAAAAACTCCCAGCCTGTTTCATTACTCAAAACCGCAATCATGGGTAAGACTGCCGACCTGACTGCTGTCCAGAAGGCCATCATTGACACCCTCAAGCAAGAGGGTAAGACACAGAAAGAAATTTCTGAACAAATAGGCTGTTCCCA
>JACXGM010012266.1:8794-24265 GCA_016801145.1 Umbra pygmaea | reverse complement strand
TGGTAGCCCTCCAGGAACAGGGTTAGATAAACCTACAGTATGGTAGCCCTCCAGGAACAGGGTTAGATAAACCTACAGTGTGGTAGCCCTCCAGGAACAGGGTTAGATAAACCTACAGTATCGTAGTCCTCCAGGAACAGGGTTGGATAAACCTACGGTGTGGTATCCCTCCAGGAACAGGGTTGGATAAACCTACAGTATGGTAGCCCTCCGGAGTTGATGACCCCTAATGTAGACTCTCCTGCAATATGGAGACTTAGCCCACTATGACACGCGGACCACCACAGTCATGTTAAGTTATCATTACTGGTATCAGTCAGGTCACTGAGGAGAGTTTTGGCTGTGGGAGCTGCCCTCCTAGAGGGTTAGGACAAACATTAAACCAAGCTCAGGTACGGTTGTAAGACTACATGCTGTCTCTTTTTCAAGTGGGATATTGATGGTCCTCAGTCTGCCTTAGGCATTCACTGTGATCACGATCCACACTTCTCTCTGTCCAATCAGCAGTAATTTATTACTAAGAGCTCTTTAACTGTCCAATCAGCAGTCATTTATTACTAAGAGCTCTTTAACTGTCCAATCAGCAGTCATTTATTACTAAGAGCTCTTTAACTGTCCAGTCAGCAGTCATTTATTACTAAGAGCTCTTTAAGTAATCATGTATGGGTGGTCCTTCTCTCTGTCCAGTCAGCAGTCATTTATTACTAAGAGCCCTTTAACTGTCCAATCAGCAGTCATTTATTACTAAGAGCTCTTTAAGTAAGAATGTATGGGCGGTACTTCAGACCTGTTAGTTTTGTCTTGTTGTTCTGCGATAACTGAGATGACATTAAGATGTACTCAAGATGATGTCTCTCTGGGCCGTTCTTCAAGGCCTGACATCTCCATCCCCCAACCGATTTGCATTCATGGCTTGGATGTTTGAGTGTCAGCTAAACTCACCTCAGCCTTCTGAAGTGCTGGGCCACAGTTTGAGTCATCACAGTGACTCTAAAATTCTCCTGTGACAGGATTTTCTTTGTATTCATCGGTAAAACTGAACTAGAAAACCTGCACAGCAAAATCACCAGTGTTAAATCAAATCTGAGAGTGTTAAAGTAACACTCTCAGGGCTCTATATAAACACTGAGAGTGTTACTTCAACACTCTCAGATTTGATTTAACACTGATGATTTTGCTGTGTGGAGAAAATAGAATGATATTTCCCTAAAATATATTTATCATCTAAAACAATTACATTACATACCTAACCTGCTATTTCACTCATAATGAAGTTGAGAGGATTAAAACACACTTAAGAATATATATTGTATGCAGTCAGTCACCAAGCAAACAAGATATGAAGGTGCAAGAGGGGGTCTAATGTTCCCCCGGTCACTGAGCACCTGTTAGGCAGACCAGACGCTGCCCTGGTTAGTAGGGTTTCAGGGCGCCAGAGGCATCTGCCCTCACTAACGCCTTGCCAACATGCCAGCATGCCAACATGCCCGCAGCCTCCCAACGTGGCTTAGGAGCAGGCGGCGAGTGACAGTGATACCAATGCCTGGCACCATGACAACCACGCCACAATCTTAAATATGTCAACGTGAGGTATGCGCGCCTCTACGGCTTGTACTTGTGATCCGACTTTAACAGTGTTTCTGTGTTCGCTTACAATGGTTTTGGCCGAAAGAACATCTGTTAGTTTTCAAGGCAATTTATTTTTTGTAAGACTGGGTTTTTTGGCGCGAGGGGGGGGGGGACATTTATGCACACGACAGTAAGAAGCAGAGGCTAGAGAGATGGCTTTGTAGGGGGGAACTGATAGGAATGGGTCGAAACCCCATCCCCATACAAATCGTCTTTGGTTCCACAATGTCTACACAACCGAACCGTATTAGATTCTATAGTAAATGACTGCACCATCAAGGGGAATCTGAATATGGCTGATCTTGTACTTCTATTTTTACCACCTACGTTGACAGAAAACTGTATGCTGAAGGTTGTGACTGCCTTGATGATTAGAGGGCACAGAGTCATATCGGACCTGCGTCAATGAGAAACCCTGCTGCAGGCCAACAATACACTGAACACGACAACCACCACTTCTGATACACGTTCATAGAAGGAAGAGCGTAATGCTCGCGCAGGAATATGAAACACGCATCTGTGCACACAAAAGGAGAGCAAAGCTTTCTTTTTGCTTTCGACAATCTCTGGGAAATGTTCTGGGACCAATAAGTTCTTGCCTGTATTTTTCTTTAAATATAGCACCCCACCTTGTGGCAGATTAATGATAGAACACCAGTGATATCAGTAGAAGCCATGCCGTGCGTGGTTTTTAACCTTGGTTCCCATTTGAAAGCAGAGGTTGTCAACACTCCAAAGGAACCTGAGCCGGCACACCTAGTTTTTAAGCCATTAATTAATTAATCAGGTGTGAACTTACAGGACCACAACTAGGGCTGGGCGATATGGCCAAAAAATTATATCACGATATAAAATAGATATTTTTTCGATACAATATGTCTGACGATATATTGAAATATATATAGGACCTGCTGTGACTTGATTAAATCAAAGTGTCTGCTGTATAAACAAATAAAAACAATACAAAAAATATGGATTAACCTTGTTATATTTCTGTTTAGCAGTTTCAGGTTAGTGCTGCCACTATCGACTAATTTTCTAACGACTAATCTTTTGACTAACTTTTCGATTGGTCGACTAATCTAAACGAATCATTTTTAAAAATCAAGTGTTTGTTTTTTCATTGTGTCCATTTTATTTTGAACTCAACTGAAGGGCAAAAACATTAAAATGTTACCTGTGCCATAAATAACATGTTACCAAATAAAAAATTACAAATTGGGATGTTTTCCACATTCCAAAAAAAACATTGCACAAAGTTGCAAAGCTCATTAAGTAAACTGTTCAAAAACATTATGTATTAACAATCTAAGCATAAGTATCTGGATTTCCATTAGGCTATACCAGTGGTCACCAATCCAGGTCCTGTAGATCTACCATCCTGTAAGTTTTCACTTCAACTGCAAATAATGTAGCCTCATTCAGCTCATCATCCAGCTAATTAGTAGAATCAGGTGTGCTAAATTGGGGCTAAAGTGAAAATAGTCTGGATGGTAGATCTCCAGGACCAGGATTGGTGACCACTGGGCTATACCATATTAGTCAGAGTCTGGACTAGCCTATGCTTAGCTTAGCTCCCCCGCTTAGCTCTGCCTAATAATGAATTGCGCTGAAAGCAGGCAGGCACACAGCTATGCTGCTGCATTTACACTTGAGTGCATGACAGGGTTTAAAACATTACTGCCAAAGTCTAAGTAGGCTGTTTAACATCCAAAGACAGTCATAGTACTATTAAACAGTACAGACTAGCTTGCCGTTTCATTATTAATCATATAGCTACCTAACGTTCCCTTTTCCTTTAGTGAGATCGCATTTAAATGGGATAATGCTTCCCTGCAATATGAGGTGATTTGTTGCACACAAAATCACAGCTTAAAATGCACAATCATAGATGGAGCCACTCGTGCATATTATTGAAAAAAACTGTAGAATCACAACTCTATTTTCCTCAAAGCAATTCTCCAGTAGAGCTCAAATGGCAAAATACGAAATAGGATTTCTCATTGCTATTTTCATGTAGCCTAATATTTGTAAAAACTATATATTACAATCCTCAAGGCAATGCACATATTTAAGTCCAGGAACGAACGAAGGATGCAAGTTATTAGGCTAGCTGTATACTGTATATGTAGAAAACGGCATGATGAACGCCCCGGAGCTAGCCTCTGAAAGTCACCTTCAGGAAGGAAAGACAAATGTTGATAGTTTGCAACACTTCTGGGTGAACAAAAATAGTGGTATTTCTGAGTTCTGACAAACTAACTTTAAGAAATATAACTTAAAAGAAATACAATGTAGCCTCTTTATATTTTGTTAAATAGATTACAGTGATCGTAGCTACAGCTGTTGTGTACCATTATAATAAAACAATCAAATACCTTAACAGAAAATTATATTAGGTCATCCCTGTTTGGAGAAAGTACCTAAAACAGACATTCTCATCTTACACAAAACGTTTGCAGTGCTTAGTGCAAATCTGAACTGAATACAAACATGCGACTATTGCATTCGCTTTCACAAATGTGTTTCTCTCATTTTAGCTAATTAGGGAAGGAGACGTAAACTATTGACATTTGTAACAAATATTACAGAGGTAAAACTGAACTTTTTTCAAAAACTCTGATTGTCACGTTCCCGCAGTAGATAGGAGTGAGAGACAGGCGCGAAGGTTCAATCTTCCACAATACTTTTATTTAATAAAGAAAATACTGCCACGTGGGGCGAAATAGGAGACACAGGAAATCTTAATTACAAACGGAGACACGTAACAGCAGACATTAACCGACAAGAGACAAGACCAAACACTAAACTTAAATACACTTACTAACGAGGACAATGTACAACACCTGGACATGGGAATTAACTACACTGTGATCTATTGGGTAACTAAAACATGTGACAAGGGCCCACACTGATGACATCATACGATATACCTGCAAGACACAGAAGGGACACCAGGGGGAACCACAGACCACAACACATGAGGGAGCAATTCAAAGGAACACAACTAAACCACTGTATATCTACATACTGAAAAACACTGAGAACGCAAGACATAACCACAGGAGACATAACTAAACATACAAAGGGAACATAGACAGCCTCTCACAGGATTTGGACGTTACACTGATAACGATAAATATTGAATTATCGGGAAGCCTTACCCACAACATCACTCTGATACGTGGGGGTGGGGTGCCCAGGAGGTGGTTGAAAATTGTAGTGGTTCAAAACATATGTTGGTTCAAAGACATGATGTACAATGATGACATATACTAATTACATACAAAGAGTGGATGACTATACTATATTATAAGCAGGCTATAAGGCATTTTATGTGAAGATATTAACTTAGCTGAACTTTCGTATTATGAAATTATTGTTCAATTGGCTGAAGCTTCTTACTCAATCAAAAGTACAGATAATGACAAAAGATAAAAAAGAAGTTCTTGTTTCTGGGATGAGTGTTCTCAATAGCAGGACGTGTCTATCACTCTGACTTGTTTACGCTCAGTTGAAGAGAACACTGTTTTTTCAAACTGCCATGCAGTTTGCCAGTTTGATTATGCCACATGAGTTTTTATTGTTTGATCTGAAATCCAAGCTTTTAGAAAATGGAGCCCAAAGAGCAAAATAAATGCTTTTGTCCAATAAGTAATGATGGAATTATGGAATGAGGGGAGTATAACTGCATTTAAAATTACACCTTTAGTCTGTTCTGCTATTTAGTTGATGGGTGATGATTTGTTTTGAGGGCAGTTTAACGCTTCACTTTGGAAAACAAGTTTCAGTTTTGAGTTTAGAAAAACTTTCAATAAGGGATTATCACACACCATGACTTAATCACACCCTAGCTTTCGAGAAATTTCAGTGACAAAAAAAACAATGACACGACCTGGAAAAAAGTTTTTTTTTTATTAACATATTCACATAACTCGAAGAGGAAATATTAAAAACATTTTCAATAGAATATTGCTGCAGGATGTGAGGTGTCACTTTGCAATACAAGGCCGTAACCGTAGTTCACCGCTTCCCTCTGTTATTGTAGATACCATCTCAAAACATCATGAATTGACACATTCAGGACATTAGCCTATGTCCATGGTGGCTGCTTTGACCAGCTCATCAAAGTTACTCTCCATTTTTAAAAGTGTATATTTCTGTATTTCTGTACACAATAGCCGATTCAGTATATTTTTTGCAAAGGACAGTTAAGAAGTACATTTTTACAAATAAATGTTTCACACGCCACACCTTGACAGTTTCTGCATGTTATTATTGCATTATGTTTCAAAAGCATTAAAGCATTGTACAATGGGTTCAAATATAATGCACACCCAAAAGATGAAATAGACAAAATATACTACACTCAAAAACGTCTGACCTATGTATTATTTTATTAACATGTATGGGCTGGTTGGTGAAAGCATACATTTTGGCTTTCAGACAAATTTTAAAGAAGAATGGAATATGGTTTTGTAAGAATTTGTTTGACATAATCAATTCTAATAAAACAATCTAAAAATACAGTGGCATAAGGTACATATTGGCTTTCACAATTATCTGACAGGCACCGCTGCTTCATGATCTGATGTTTAAGCAAATCTGGCCATTGTAATGCATCACGTTTAAATATGAGCATTAATTAGAGCATTAATGCCTGCAGTGTGATCAAATCTCTAGATCACAGGTGTCAAACCAGTTCCACGGAGGTCCTAGTGTATGCTGCTTTCAGGTCATTCCGTTCAATCAGTGCCGAATGAAGACCTAGATGGAGGGGGGGGTGTCCTACCCAATCCGTGACCTCATCAATCAATCAGGTACAAGGTAATAGTGAAAAAACTAGGACCTCCGTGGAAACGTTTTGACCTGTGCTTTAGAGCATGTTCAGGTGTGACCATACACGGCGTGAAGACCCAGTGACCCCCTCCCCTTTCATTGACAACCTACATGGTGACCGAGGTGTTTCTGGATCTCTGGCTGGCTATGCTGTGGGACGAGCCCCTGTGGTAAGCCACCAGGATCCTCTTGCTGATCAGACCGTGCTTGTGGAGCGCCTGCAGAAGCTGGTTCCGGAACTTCTGTCCAATGAAGGCGTACAACACAGGGTTGATGGCGCAGTGCATGAACGCCATCACTTCGGTCACATACATCGCCACGCTCACTGCCTCCCGAAAGTTGCATGTCTCCTTGCCCAGTAAGCCGGCACGCATCAAGGTGTCCACCAACACGCTGACATTGCGAGGCAGCCAGCACACCACAAATGCCAGCACCACAGCCAGGATGACGCGCATGGCCTTGTGCTTCTGGCCGCCGTTGCGCACCCCGCCGAACAGCGTTGCCACCGTGCAGCTGTAGCAGACAACCATGATCGACAGCGGCAGGAAGAAGCCGAGCCCATGGCGAAGAACCCGCACGCCCACCCGCCACCGGTCGCTGCTCTCGGCCTCCACGTTCTCGTAGCAGACACTGTGGTTTACGAGATCCTCCATTTGGAATGCCTCCCGCTGGAGCACCGCGGGCAACGCGAGAAGCCCCGCCACCAACCACACCACAGCGCACACCATCCCCACCAAGTGCCGGCGCTGACTCATGGCCCGCGTGGCTTTCACAATGGCCAGGTAGCGGTCCACACTAATGCACGCTAACAGGAAGACGCCGCCGTAGAACGCTGCATCCTGGACCCCGGAGAGAAGCTTACAGAGGAATGTCCCAAAGATCCATTGTGAGTAGACGTAGACCGCCCAGAAGGGGAGGGTGAGGGAGAAGAGCAGGTCGGCCATGGCCAGGTGCATCAGGTACACGTCCGTGGTGGACTGGTCCCTGGACTCGCAGCACACCACGTAAATCACCACGCTGTTGCCAAGCATGCCGAAGATGAACACCAGAATGTAAATGACCATCAGACCGACCCCACTGAGGCCCGAGATGGACAGGTCACATGGGCTGGCAGAGATGTCTATATAGGTATCAGTGAAGTTTTCAAATTCTGGGAATAAGTTTGGATTGAACGTCATAGGAATGGCCATTGACTGCAAGAGAAAAAAACAGAACGTGAACATGTTGGTCAAATAATAATACATTTTAAATGTCAATTTTACCTAATTCTGGAAAGGTAGATTATACAGTGAATTAAACCCAACCACACATCTATTTTCTCTGATTTCTTTGCTGAATTATCCCATTATGTTTTAAGAGGACCTACCTTTTAGAGGAACACAAAAAGCCATGAGTGTACAAATCGACGCAATTGAAGCACTTCAAGGTTATATGTCTTCTCCTTCACATACAGTATAATTAGTATGGAATACAAATAGTGTAACTAAAAACTGTTTGGTCGTATTCTAGCTTGTCCAGAGGTACTACCTCGGATGCACATGTACTGCTGCAGCATGGGTTCAAATCCAACAGACTCCTTATCTTCCAATTATTCTAAAATATCTGAAAAAATATACTAAATAAGAAACTCCCATGCGTTTTAAGGTTAATGTTCCTGTTTCTATGATTCACTTCAATTTTTAAGGGTAACAGGTTTGCAAGGTTGATATCTGTTGCAAGAACTTGTAAATAAAATGCTAGATTAGTTCTTTTAATGTCTTGTGTGCTACTGTTAACCATTTATGTCGTACAATTTGTGGAAAAATAAGCTACAATCGGTATTACTAGAATGTCTAGCAATGGAATTTTAGTGTTTTTGTGAGAGATTATTGGTCACACAAAGCATAGATATCTATATTAATAGACCCCAGTTCAGATGAGGCCATATAAAAGATTTACCTAATCAAGCACTTATTTAAATTATTTTATTATTTATAAATGCTAAACAAACCTTTTACAAATCAACTATGAAATCTTTATGGTGTAGTTATTGCAAAGTGCTACCTTAATTACTATTGAAGCATTTGACACAATTATGCACAATTTTTGTCATCGGTTAACCACGTTTGCTGATAACCACAACAATACAAATGTTTGGTTAATTTCTTGTTAGTTTTGTATAGTAGGCTGATGAATGAAGTCAATACCTTACCTAGCTTTACCAGACTCTTGACAGGTAAGAAAATGTTAAAGTGTGTAAATCAGTCTCAAAACGTTTTTCTAGGTATGTAAAGACTTTACTGTTGTCCTCTGGTAGTTCTCCCACCCAATGATAAAGATCTCAACGTCTACCAGATAATCTTCTTCATTTCCTGTGAAAACGTCAGTGGATTGTGAAGCAACTTGCAGTATCATACTGTAGGCTACAAGGGAAGTAGAATTAAACACAAGTATAATGACGATAGCATTCACAAGTGAAGAAATTGAGATGAAACTACAGTTGTATAGGAACGGACAAAAACAATAAGTCATGTGGGATTTCATGTTCTGTGGGTTTTCCTGCTCTAACCTTCCTGCTCTAACCTTCCTGCTCTAACCTTCCTGCTCTAACCTAACTTCTGTTAGAGCCTTTCCTGCTCTAACCTAACTGTGATTACAGTGATCACCAAGAATGCACCTGACACAGGTGTAAAAACTACGGCAACTAAGAATATATGTACATCTTTCACGGCCTGACCAGCTCCACACATAATTCGTAGAATACATCCTCAGTACAGGTCAATCAAAACCAAACAATCCTGTCATCCCAAATGTTTTCTTTTGAAGGAACTCTGGCCAAAGGTAGAGAAGCCATGGTCAGCTATTGAACTTGTGACCTCTATAACATAGCTGTTATGCAAATCAGCAACTTAAAGTCCAATTATGAACAAATTCACATGTTAATATTTACTTCACATGTGACATCCTGCATTATGGATGTGAAGCTGTGCAAAAGGAATGTTTTACATACGAGTGATTAATTAACATTTCTGTACAATAATTATGTTATCATCTGAAAATATAATTAACCTCTAGGGGCCAAGGAATTGTCACAAATGTGCAAAATGTATGCATTGTTTTTCATTAGAAAAGGTATTGTTTACATTGTATGATAGGCCTGGGTAGCAAAATTACAAGTATTTTATGTTTGCATTTTCGTTATACTGGTGTAATTCTGAAAAATATCAAATTTCTGAGGTCTTAAATCAAAAATTTGCCAAACATTGCATTTTTATATGGCCTTAATTATCCACTAAGTGTTCACATGCAACTCTATTAATAGCATAGAGAACATGTAATCTAAGTTCTTATAATTATTATTTTCTAACACTTGAGAATAGTTAGATAAATGAATAATTCACTGTATTAGGAATAAAGAAATGATTGTATCTGAGTTGATGTTCCCGTCTGCCCCAGTGCTCGTCCTTTCAGACACACACCTGTCTAAGGTTGCCTCACCACACCATCTATTTGCACGAGTCTGCTTCAGTGTTAAAACCTCTTGATGCTGTGTATCACAGTGCCACTCCGTTTACTGCGTGAGACAGGTTCAGTACTCATCATTGGGTAACCTGGGGTAGCCAACTATGGTTTCCTAAGGTTTGCTTCAGTGCTTGAAGTGGGGAAAAAAAGGTGCCGGTACTCTCTTGCATTGGCAAATGTTTATGACATTTGAGATTACTACAGTGAAAAACAAAACTTGGAGATATTGCTGGACTGGTACAACAACAATGATTGTTATTTAGAACCACGTAATTGTATTAAACAAGTTATGTGTGTGTGTATGTCTCCTGACCAACAGTCAGGCCATGCATGTGTTTCGTTACTCACATTGATGAAGTTGGTGTCATTGACTAAGGTAACATTAAGGTTGGTAGCTGCAGACTCCTCATTAATGCTAGCAGTTCCACTCACATCAATCTTCAAGGTCTAAGGAGATTTAGGTCCGCCTGGCACAAAGTTGATCTTTTGGCCTCTAGAAAGGTTTATGGTTGTGCTTTATGGTTTTTGACTCAGCAGACCCATGGGTACAACATGGATGAATTAAAACCAACATCCTGGATTATAGAATTTTGTTTTATTAAATATTTTTCCCCAAAAAAATAAAGAACATCTGTATATATATATTTTTTTTGTGTTAAAGCATGTACACCATGATGAATAAGGCTTTTTAATGCATATTGTCAAGCCCCCGGGAGTCCTGGATCAGTGTGCAAAGTTTGGAGGCCATACAAACAAGTCAACATCCAAATGTTGCACCCATTTCTTACTAAATTTCTATACGTTTTTAAAGTCCCATCTATTTTTTACATCCTGTCTGTAATGTGTTTAGTAAAAAAGGCTACAGTCTAAAAGACATGGCCGATTTTGAGGCGCTATAGCTCCTGCTGTGTTTGACCCACAGGGATGAGCCACAACACATTCTTTGCGTCTGATCTTCATCTTTCCAAGGGTACCAAGCATGTATGGTTTGCAAAATAATCGCGAACGTTGGGAGGCTGTGAAGGGTTTTAATTAACATTAGTTTGAAGCTCATCAATCGTACCAGATGTTTCTGTTGGACTTGGACCTCTGTTTACGTGTCTGGCTCTAGAACACGCGTTCTTTTAGTACCTTTCTAAAGCCAGGCTAAAATGACGACTTACAAAAAAACAGAATTCTTTTTAGAGAAACTTTTTAGTTTCTTGGTTTTCAGCAGTGAAAAATCTGTTACGATCAGGCGACAGCCGCAGGCATCAGACCAACATCAGACAGCTTTTTCGAACTAGCGTCCGTGGAGAAGCGAACTTGTGATAGGGTGGGCCGACTGCTTGCCTTTACCGGATTCATCAAGAGATCTGATGTACACTGATGTCACGTAGTGCCCTCTGGGTAGTGTAGTGTATGTAACGTTAGGATCATTACCAATCTCTCTGACACTGACCCTTTCTCTGTCAGTGTGATTGAGTACCGGCTACCTGGTGGTACGCTAGAAAAAGTGCAGGTACGCGTAAGAGAAAAAATGTAGAAGTGCTGGTACTGCGTACCGGTGAGTACCGCCCCACTTCGAGCACTGGTTTGCTTGCATAGAATGGGGTACATTCACGTCAAGTGAATCCAGTAGGAAAGAGGGCAATTCTAGGGCTGTTAAAAGCTGTTTTATTTATTAAATCATAAGGTTCTTATTCATACATGTGACCATGAAACCCCTCTCTATCCCTTTAAAGTGCATGAATAGAGAGGAAACAGACAAATAGAAAACACAAATGCACTCTAAGTATCACTAGACATTAAACGTCTAAAAACTATGCAGACAACAATCAGTGCTTATTCTTTGAAAAAGGAATGACACAGCCCCCCCCCCCCCATAATGCACAGGACAATATGGTGACTTGTCTTCTTTAATCACCACTCCCAGCATATCTCAGCTTACTGCTGTGGCTCGAACTTGTCTCTTGTGCCTGCTTGCTGTGCATTCCTGCAACCAATGGCCCAATCAAGGTCTACCCATTGCACACTCCCCTCTTATATGGACTTCCTGTGTGACTGCAGATTTCTGCTTGGTCCGAGGTTCCACCTGCTACAATTGCATCCTATATCAAAAAGTGGACTGGCTCTCTTTAAAGTCTTGCAGAGATTGGCCCACAACTGGGTCATATTGCTATTAATTAAAATTAGTAGCAACTACAAACTCACAGAGAAAACAACTTGTAAAAACCACCAGGAAATAGATTAACTGAAATGTGAGAATCCTACAATGTCCATAGTGCTTTGCGGGTTTGACCAATGTACAGAGGTATTGAGCTACATTTGTGTCTTTATATCGCAATCAAAACTGATTGCTTTGCAAATAAAACAATTTTTCTTCAAAAGCAAAACATGTCTAAATCAAATATTATATAATTTCAATTCTAAAAATTTTGTTTTCAATCATAAGTTCTTATATTAAAAGCAACAACAACAAAAACCGTTAGTCATGTTGTGTAAAGGAAAAAAAAATGTTGCTTGCAAAACAAAAACTTTTGCTTGTAAAACATATTTTTTCAATGAACTCAACCCCATTGCTGTTGACTTCCCCATTGGTCAACACAGCAGAACGTCAGAACCTCATTGAACGTGACTCTTTAGATTCAAACTAGAAAGTAGGGCACTGAAAAAAAGGGTGTAAGCCAGCACCCGGAAATTGAAGCTCCTATGGGGAGATTCTGAGGCTAACAAGCCATCACCTTTTGTTAGCATTCCATAGACTCTTATTCATTTTGGCGTCACTTTGACAGCAAATCACTTAACATCAGAACCTTTTAAAGACTCTATTTGTCCGTTGTTAATTTCTGAAGAAACACGACAATGTATAAATGGATCCATTACCTTGTATCTCACGATATGGCCCCATAGCAGCCATTAATGTAAAGATAAGCTAACAATTGCGTCATAACCACAGGACTTTCTGTTGCACAGTAGAAAAATTACCGTATAGTCCAGGAGAAGCTTGCAGGCAATCGGGGGGACGTGGAGGCATATAGTCAAGGGAGAAGCCCATAGAAAGTCCATGAAAAGCATCGGAACAAAATATTTCAGCAACATTTTGATGGATTGGAAATACTTCTGTATGTGGCAAGTGAGTTCATATGAAGTAAGATTTAGAATGATTCAGATTTCTCTTAGCACAGCTACGAGAAGAATTACAACTTTCAGACAGGTTGCTCACATCGCATCTATGTCGTCACGTTCAGCTTGAGGCTGCACAGTAGGCTCGGCTACCAACGGAAAAGTGGTTTGGTCCATTTTATATACTGTCTATGGTAGAAAATCCATTTACTGTCTATGACAAAATCACATCTTCACCTTTGGTGGCTATTTTGATGCGTTCCTGATATCATGACAAAACCATGTTGTAGATTGCATAAAATTGAGTTGGCATGAAATATGCCAACAGAAGAACATTATAGCTTCAATGAGGCCATTTGTAAAGATTGGAAGAAAAACTCCAAGTGGGAGCCATCATCTCTTCAAACAGTAAGTTTGGTATGTTATTCGTCATTACCTACGAAGCATAGCTACCTTTGCAAACTTGGGTCATCTCATTGTTCATAATACTTTACTGTAACTAGTTAGTGTATTTATCGTATGCATACACATGCAATTGCATGTACAGTAATGTTGATAAGGAATATAGTTTAGGCAAGGTGTTCATAGTGTAGGGTGAACATATTTTATTTTTCAAAAAAGAGGACAGTGCAGGATTCAATGGAAAACAGGAAAGTGGCATAAATGGAGACAGAATTGTGTGTCACTTCTTTAAGCACAATTCCAGAGCTCAGCTGAATTAAAACCAGAACTGACTTCTTTAAACACAAGCAATAGACCACAATGATTTGTTGTCAATGAAGCTACATTAATTGATATTATTAGCTCATTCGAAAGATTAAAGTGTTAATATGATTTAATTTATTGCATGTACTGTAAAAGCATCTACCTTACTATAATGTCCCCCTGTCTGCATTCTCTGTAGTCTCAGATTGCAAGTAATAATTTGTGACAATTATTTTTAAATGCTTTGGATATAAATGAAGAATCACTAAGAGCCTAAATACATTTTGCTAATAAACTTTTTATTTTAAAACAAAGATGTATTGTATATGTTGAATATATTTGTAGTCTTAGTTTTGTTTTACCTGAATTAGAGTATTTTCATAGTCATCCTCCAGTGTCACTGCTCCAACATTTCTGCTCCACCACAATGGCGTATTTATTGATCTACCTGTCTTGACAGACCTTATTTGCACATCGTATATACATTTCTTTAGTATTTAGTGTAATTCACATGTAATTTTGTTGTCTTTTACATTTTTAATCTCTTAATTGGCAGGTCACTGATGCAATTGAATATCAGTTCTCAATTGGTGTACTTGGTTATATCAAGGTGAAATAAAAATCTTGTGGTCTATCGCTAGGATAGTGATTCCCACCAACCAAGGACATGTACACACCTATTGTACCCACTGTCTCATTGATGAAAGACTCATCTTGTTGGCCACTGAAGATGACACATTGTTTCAGGGTTCAGGTGATATCCTCAGCATAGCCTGAATGACAGAAAAATTTGCAGTTGCACAAGTATAAAAACACACATAGGCCGCTGTACTTGAGCTGTATCGTTCAGTTTCGTTCCGACAAACGGGGCACTACTTTTTCTTTTGCTCAATATGTTCAAAGTTAATAAAAGGTATCCAAGCAAAAAGTTCTCCACGCATTATCCTGCAGTTAATGAGAAAAGTGTAATTTATTGGCGCACTATAATGACTGCGCATTGAGACTTATAAACCTGTTGAGGTAGATTCTCAACCAATCAGCATCGAACATGTAAGTAGGTCACAGCCAAAATCAAGCTAATATCCTTACTCACATGTAAACATGGAGGAGGACGTAAGCAGCGCATATTCATCTGATAGCGGCGATCAAGCTCGAGTAATGGCTCTTGCTCACTGCGGCAACTCCTGGCAATCCTTTGCAACTTTGTCGCGAAAGCATTTAGCACCTCTGTGGGAGGTAGCAACTTCTTACGTTGGGTCTGTGTTCACATTGCGGCAATTGTTTACCAGACACTACCGACTTTTCGTTTGGCATATGCGCTAACTCTCCGTTCCACTAGATGGCAGATGCAAAACATGAAGAAAATAAACACAAGACCCTCTTATTAAAAGTAGCTACCACAGCACCCGTAGAGGAAATGTACTTCAGTGCAGGCATTGCGGTTGGAGCATGGATGTATTAATAACAGGATGGAATGATCTCATTCATTTCAATGGAGAGAGCTTGAAGCCCAATTGAACAACTTTTTAAAATGATAGCCGAGCATACTGCGCAGCCTCAGCTGAGCGTGATGACGTAGATGTGATGTGAGCAACGTCTCTGAAAGCGGTAATTTTTATGTTAGACGCGCCTGAAGAATCTGCTCCCATTTGCATAGACAGCATTCCCGAATCTTGCTCATGTAGAGACTTG
>JACXGM010012265.1:9387-24269 GCA_016801145.1 Umbra pygmaea | reverse complement strand
GTTTTTAAAAGCCTTAGGAATCTTTTGCAGGTGTTTAGAGTTAATTAGTTGATTCAGATGATTAGGTTAATAGCTCGTTTAGAGACCCTTTTCATGATATGCTAATTCTTTGAGATTGGAATTTTGGGTTTTCATGAGCTGTATGCCAAAATCATCAGTATTAAAACAATAAATTACCTGAAATATTTCAGTTGGTGTGCAATGAATCTAAAATATATGAAAGTTTAATTTTTATCATTACATTATGGAAAATAATGAACTTTATCACAATATGCTAATTTCTTGAGAAGGACCTGTATAATAAAAAATAATAATATAAATATAATACATATTAGTATAATTATAATCTGCCCTATCGAAATCAAATCCAGCTAACTAAATTAGCGACACACGAAGAACAGACCCCTGTTCTGTGATTTTTTTCTCACACAACACTTTACAGACACAAACTATGTTCTTATACACTAAAGTATGTCGATTGTCTTTATATTAGAATAATAATGTTTCATATAATCTATATATGGAATAAATAGCATTCAATAAAAAATGAATATGTCTCATATATTGACATCAAGTTATGTGATAAAAGATTTGCTTTGTTTTGCATTAGAACCATGCTTATAGGAGTTTTAGTTATTGAAAATTGTTCTCCAGGCAGATCTGCCTTGGAGGCAGGAGTTATTTGATTGGTTGATTCAAAACTGAGGGTGGACCACATGACAAGTTTGTAGCTAAAACGGTTGGTGTACTACAGATGTTTTTAAGACTTGTCTGTTCCGGTACCATTTATGATGAAATTCTGCATTCCAAATGCCCTATGCAATGCTAATTTGCAGGACTCAGACACAGTAAATGGAAAGGACATCCAGCATAAACAACACAGATCATTTTTATAATAGAACTTATTATAAGAGACTGTTGCGGATGTTTAATGTTGATGTTTATAATGTTTTAATGAATACATGCCCACCTCAGCATCATGAGTCAGTGGGATGGAGATTAAAATGTTTTGGAATAAGGCAAAATACTAAACTTCTATGAGTTTTTTTCCCTTTTAGGAATAAATAATTTATTTACCTAGGTTGAATTCATACATCAATTGTGCGTTGACGTCAGTGGGAGATTTGCACGAAAACTTAGTTGTGTTTATCTGAAGTAAGGATTCAGCACTCAGAGCTGTTATGCAAACGTTTCAGGGAAGTCAGAACACATAACTTTTTTAATCTGGAAAATGTGGATATTGACGCCAGTTCCTTTAAACAGTGACATGTTTTACAGTAAACAATATGTGATTGACCTTATGGAAGTGTATGGAAGAAAAACTTTATCATCAAGGCGAAAACAACGTTGTCCTTCAAAGAAATTTGCCAACAGAAAACCAAGACACCTGGTACAATCATGTCTGACAGATACAAGTTTTGAGAAAAGAACTATCAACACTTTCTCGTCATGTTTCTGGGAATTTGTTTGCCAGAGCACATCAGTGCATGTCAGCGCATCATAATTGCAACCATAA
Organism: Umbra pygmaea; assembly: GCA_016801145.1. NCBI lineage: Eukaryota > Metazoa > Chordata > Actinopteri > Esociformes > Umbridae > Umbra > Umbra pygmaea. Next base: position 22,753 of record JACXGM010012265.1, on the reverse strand, counting down.
ACTTTAAGAATGAAAATAAAAAAATGTTTCCTTTTAACTTCCAAATCCTGTGATGAAATGGAAATACAATTCTATAAGGTGTGTTAAGGACAGATGTTTCTTGTTAGTGTGTGTTTAGTGTATAAATTCAATCCAGTTAGACTCTTTTTCTGGTCTTATAGATGATAGAGGAATTTCACACATACTGAAATGTATTACTGAATGTTACTTTAGGTAAAAACACTTAATTGTCCCATATACATTAGACAGATACAGAACAGCGGAGTTGTGATGTGCTGGCATGTGCACACAGGGTCACATGGGGCCAGTAGTGGGGGTTAACAAACACTTGACCTGCTCTTTTCTCTGATGTGCTGTCCTCATTTGGCCCCTGTGTTTGAACCACGTGGAGAAGAGGGCAAAGCAGTTCAGAGGACTAACAGTGTGGAGGGAACACACGCACATACAAGCCCAAGATCAACCCTGACCTTCCACTGAGCAGAGAATATGTTTTCTCTTTACTCTCAGGCAATGTAAGGTGAACAACCTTTGCTACTTAAATACACACATACACTAAATCTGCCCCACAAATTATATATTTGTTTACATTCCTGGCAATGAATTACAGGGGTCATCAACACATCATCAGTGTCAGAAGTTGCCAGAGGTAATTTCATGTAGAGCTGAGCAAGTCATACCAGAGTCATGGACATGTTCATGAGAGTACTGCTAAAGGTGGTGCAAGGTATGGCAAACATTGTTGCTTTGCCAAGCACACTAGTGAGTCCTTGTGGCTGGAGTAACCCCTGCAATCTCAATTGTGTTCATTAGCCAGAAGTATTTAAAGTATGTGGGGGTGGATGGGGAGTTATCCAAGTCTATACTGTGTTGTCTTATCAACAGAGTGCATATCTTACTGAATATGGAAAATAATCAGGACATGTGAATTATCAGTTATCTATGACTATATATAGCAGTGTCAATCTCTGAGCATTCAGACAGAACTATATGACTATCAGAACTATAAGTCTCTACTGACAACTAGCTCAGGAGTTTTTCTTAATCACATTTCCCATTGCTATAAACCCTCATCACAAAGCCGTTGTTTAGTTCAATTAGGCGCATTAGGGCTGGTTTGAAACAAAAGATCTGCACAGCATGGAGGTTGCCCAGAAATTGCGGATAACTTGTTTACAAGACTACCTCCGCCCCCGTACCATGTCCCCTTCAGGACGTTGTTGAGGTTTAACCCATATAACAGGGGCCAAGGGCTGCACCACCCAACATCAAAAGCATTTTACAATATATGTCATTTATTGTAGGAAACAACAGGATTCTTTTGAAACGACTCCTACACAAAATGTTTAATTATCTTCATTTTATTACTTAGTGTTTAAATATTAATGTCAACAGAAATACTGGAAAATACATATTTTTTATACATACCTATTTGATTTAAAGACCACAACCTATGGTAACTATATCTGACACTTCCCCCCCAATTACTAGTTTCTTTCCATGTGTGTTTATGTGGGACTTGTGTCCTGACTTCAAAATGCTTTTGTATGTTTAAGGATTAGGTTGAAAGTTTGTCAATGGTCACAACTAAGTCCTGAAATGTCCATCAAACTGTGTGCACATGCGCAAAAACATACTGTACATATGCACATACATTCCTGCACAAGCTCACAGCCAGAAATCTGCACTCTGATCTGCGAACACCCGACCTCAGCTGAACCCTCCGTGCTGCAATATAGTCTATCGTTCCTCTCTCCCTCAGCTGCAATATAGTCTATCGTTCCTCTCTCCCTCAGCAGCAATATAGTCTATCGTTCCTCTCTCCCTCAGCTGCAATATAGTCTATCGTTCCTCTCTCCCTCAGCAGCAATATAGTCTATCGTTCCTCACTCCCTGTCGCTCTCTCCCATTCCATCTCTTTCACTGTCTTTGTCTCTTCTTTTTATATTTCCCATCTATGCTCTCAGCAGTGTGACCAATCCACTCCTCCCTCTCTCTCTTCCTCTCCCTATCCCTCTCTCTCTCCTCTTTCCCTCTCTGCTCTACCTTTCTTTCTTCCCTCGCTCTCTCCATCTCTCTCTCCTTGCGCTCTTCTCTCTCACTCTCTCTTTTCTTGGCTCTGCTACCTCGCTTTATTCTACGCTGTTCTCGTTCTTTTTATCCATTGCTCTTTGGTCTTTCTCTGTTTTCTGTGCCCGTTTTTCCTTCCCTTATCTCTCCATTCCTGTTATCTCCCCTCACACTCCGGTAGCTCCTTCTCTCTCTAAGTCTCTCTCTCTCCATACAATTGTATTGATAAATGCTTAATTGTCATGAATGGGCAGTTTTCACTGTTGCCAAATCAAAGTAGTGCTCTCAAATGAAGTGATTATGATATGAAATTCACAGTTTTTGCAGCAAATAATTAGAATCTAATTAAAGTGAGCTGTAATTTAATTTTAGAAGAATGTTAATGGGGAGCAAGAACAAAATTCTATAATTTGTCTACCGTATGTTCCTAAATTGTAATTATGTTACTGTCTCGGTAATCAGGCAGCTCTCTCACTCAGAGAGAGCAGGGTTGACCTAGAGCTATGTGAATGGGTTATATGGCAATGTGCAGATGACTCCGCTTGATACAACTTTTTGAAATAACTATTATTTGTGTGAAAAACAAATGTTCCTTCACAAAGAAAACCCCCAAATTGGGAAGCCCAATTGCATTTGGAACATACTGTAACATATACATTTTCTATGATAAATGTCAGTTTTTTTGGTTTCAAACTGTCATTAACCAAGAAGGACGCAAAGCCTTTTTGTCTGCTTCTTCCCGGTCACAGTGCTGGTGAGAGGGGTGTGTTCAAGTTGTAAAAAATATAGTCTTCTTCAAAATTCATACTTCAGTACTTTCTAAAAACAACATATCATCACTCTATCCACTGTATGTATGTATGTATATTTTTAATCTGATATCATCCATGATTGTTTTTTACAATTTGAACACATTGTCTTAGGAATCAGTAGCGCGAGCAACCATTTGTATATATATATACAGTGCCTTGGAAAGTATTCGACCCCCTTGAACATTTTGACCTTTTGCCACATTTCAGGCTTCAAACATAAAGATATAAAACTGTAATTTTTGGTGAAGAAGCAACAACAAGTGGGACACAATCATGAAGTGGAATGTAATTTATTGGATATTTCAAACTTTTTTTTTCTCACTTTCTAATAAGGGACTGGTTTATACCTGGGAAAGCAGGTGATTCCAATTAACTACTAGGTAAAATAAAAAATCTGAAGTGTTTCAGCCCTTCAGGACCAGAGTTTATGACCCCTGCTCTAGACACTTCCTATAGCCTGTAATGAGTGTCTGGATTCTGGATGAAGGGATTTTGGACCATTGCTCCGAGCAAAACATCTTCAGTTCAGTTAGGTTTGATGGTTGCCGAGAATGGACAGCCCGCTTCAAATCAACCCACAGATTTTCAATGATATTCAGGTCTGGAAACTGGGATGGGCATTCCAGATCATTGTACTTATTCCTCTGCATAAATGCCAGAGTAGATTTTGAGCATTGTTTTGGGTTGTTGTCTTGTTAATATATCCAGCCCCGGCGTAACTTCAACTTTGTGACAGATTTCTCAATCCAAGTGACTCTCAACAAGATTCCCAGTACCAGCACTGGCCACACAGCCCCACAGCATGATGGAACCTCTACCAAATTTTACTATGGGTAGCAAGTGTTTGTCTTGGAATGCTGTTTTCTTTTGCCACCATCCATAACTTCCCTTGTTATGACCAAATAACTATGTTTCATCTATGTTTCATAATTTCACAGCACCTTATTCCAAAATGAAGCTGGCTTGTCCAAATATGTGTTTACATACCTCAAGCGACTCTGTTTGTAGCATCTGGCAGAAAAGGCATCTTCTGCATCACTCTCCCGTACAGCTTCTCCTTGTGCAAAGTACGCTAAATTGTTGAACGATCCACAGTGACACCATCTGCAGCAAGATGATGTTGTAGGTCTTTGGAGGTTATCTGTGTTTTTTTTTAACGTTCTCAACATCCTTCGCCTTTGCCTCCGATATTTTACTTGGCGCGCCAATTCTGGCCTTAACAAGAACTGTCCCTGTGGTCTTCCATTTCCTCACTATGTTCCTCACAGTGGACAATGACAGCTTAAATCTCTGCGATAGTTTTTCGTAGCCTTCCCCTAAATCATAATGTTGAAAAATATTTGTTTTCAGGTAATTTGAGAGTTGTTTTGAGGCCCCCATGTTGCCACTCTCCAGGGGAGATTCAAAGAGAACAGCAACTTGCAATTGGCCACCTTAAATAGCTTTTCTCATGATTGGATGCACCTGTCTATGAAGTTCAAAGCTTAATGAGCTCACCAAACCAATTGTGTGTTCCAAAAAATCAGTGCTAGGTAGTTACAGGTATTCAAATCAACAAAATGACGGGGTGCCCAAATGAATGCACCTGTCTAATTTCGTTTTGATGCATATTGCAAATTTTTGGTTCATCCAATGCACCTCATTTCACTACTGAATTATTACTGTGTCCTTCAGTTATTTGATAGATGAAAATGAAATTGCTGATCCAAACACCCATTTATTTACAAATGAACATCATGGAACTTGTCAGGGGTGTCTAAATTTTTGCATACGACTGTAATACATTCAGTTAGTACTTGCGCTAGCTCGACCCTGCTCTCCTTGAGTGAGCGAGCTGCTTGATGAGAGTTACGGTCAAATAATTACTTCAACAATTTAGTAACATAGATAAATTGCCCATTCTAGTCCTTGGCAACTGAGTCTAATGATCCTCTTCAAGCCTTTGGAGCCATTATTGACTCAGTTGGTTTTATCCAACATGTTTTGAAACCTATGCACTATCACAGCCATATCTTGGATTTAGTTTTGTCCCATGGAATGGATTTTGTGGATTCAACTGTATTTCCTCATTAACCTGGAATATCAGACCATAATTTTATTACATTTGCTGTTGAAACACTAAGCTCGCTTGTGACCCAACCAAGGACATTTAGGGGATGTGATGTGGTTTCTTGAACAACCCAACATTTATTGGATACATTTCCGGATTAACTCTACTTGCCCAAGGATGTCAAAGTAAATAAATCTCTTAACACTTTAACAGATGATTTGGACATAACCTTGTGTAATACCTTGAATGCTAATTTGCAACAAAATGTTAAAGGGACATTCCAGACACCTCAAAATCGTTTTACAGGTCGTTTTCACAATATCCTAGTAAAAGAAAACGTTTCAATGTGTTCTGTACTTCCCAAGCTGTCCACTGTAAGTTTTTGAGTCCAGGAATTAGTGATGTCACTAATTCTTGAATGAAACTTATGGGGGGAGGAGTTCATAAAACTGTGTACTCTGTCCGTGAATAGGTGTACTCTGGTATAGTGTGTTGCAGTATATGCTAGCTAAAATCTGTCAGTTGCAATAGCCGGAAAACACAGATGAAGAAATGCAGCACAGGAAGAACTTTTACATGCATGGTTCATGACGGTAATCTTTTTGTTGAAGTATTTCTTGTTTGTTTTCACTGCAATTCACCAGCTAAAGTTAGAGTATGCAGACAAAGTTTTTTTACTGTTTACATATTGACTTCCTGTAGAAATGGAAAAGAGGAGTTATGCTAGCTAACATCAGCCTTATCTAGCACAACACAATCATTAATTTGTTTATAGTCACTTCTCCAATAATTCACTTACTGTACTAATAATAGCTAGGTTCATGGCGGTGATCATATACAGTAGTTGTAGAGTAGTGTTGTTGCTAATATACTAATGTTATATTTGAGCATGGCTCATGACAGTAATCATACAGGTGAATGATTTATTGTTTACTGGTTGGCTATAATCGTCCTGCTAAAGTTACGGTAGGGGGGCTAAGTGTTACTGTTTACATCTAGATGTTGTAAATCAAACATCTTCTGTATACTATTTTAACAACCGAACTGATTTTGGTTGGCTTTTATGTATCGAAGACAATATTGAGTGTCAGCCTACCATTTTTTTCTGGAGTGGATGGAGTGCCTTTTAAGAGACAAATACACGTTTGCTTTATGGACAATACAAATACTAAATACTTTAACCATGTAAATATTTCGATAAATGTTGAAATACAATTACCTCTTTTTTGAATAAGTTCTATCTCAATAAATAAATAAACATTTGACCTCAGAACTTCTAACTAAATAATTAGAGACATCAAACTTATGGGGCATTATTTGGATGAACACATTGTATAGCAGGGGTGTCCAACCTTGGTCACTGAGAGGTACCATCATGTAGGTTTTTTCCGACCACACATAATGTAGCTTAATTCCGTTTATCACCAGCTAATTATAAGAATAATCTTTGATTAATGTATTGGAGTGAAAACAGGAAAGTAGCTACCCAGGACCAGAGTATGACATGACTGTATTACAGTAACTGTATTTGCAGAGAATAACTAAGTGTCGAATGGTCGATATCACAGACGCAGATTAAGCCTAGTCCTGTACTAAACAATCAACTTGATTGTAAATGTCCATTGATCTTGCTTTTTTAGTTCAAGACTAGAATTAATCCTTGTCAATGAAACCGTGCCATATAGTTGAATACTTATTCTGCATTGCTTTAAAAGATCAGTAAAGAAACAAAGAAACCCTGTCCCTCAGAGCTCAATCACTATTGACCAATTGCACTCACACCCATAATCATGAAATGTCTGGAAAAATGTATTCTCTACCTCATCCTGTCAACCATCAGACAACACCTGGACCCACATCAATTTGCATAGAGAACCAGACGAGGTACGAGGGACGCAGTGGCATGCCTTCTCCATCCCATCCTTCAACACCTACAGACATCTGGAATCTTTGCTTCAGTCATTTTCATTTACTTCAGTTCTGCTTTCCACACAATCTAAAATCACCAGCTCACTAAGAAATCACATCACCTCAACATCCCCTCACTTCATAACTTCCTCAGCAACAGACTGCAGACCGTGAGAATATGGTTCAACAACAACATCAACCATCATCACCAACACTGGTGCCCCCCAGGGCTGTGTTCTCAGCCCCTTCCTCTACATCCTGTAAACCAACGACAGCAATAGCCAATCCCCCGTCACTACCTACTACAAATCCGCTGATGACTTTGCCATAGTTGGATTACTCGACAACAACAATCCATCACAGTGTACCAGGACTTGATCTCACATTATTCACAATGGTGTCACGACAATTACCTTCAACTAAACATAGACAAAACAAAAGAGCTGGTCATGTACACATCCAAATCACCACCTGGACTGAACCATACCCACATCCACGGCCAACCAATTGAACAGGTCAGCAGTTTTAAAAACCTGGGACTCATTATAGACAATACTCAATTTCAAGGAACATGTCACTGCCATTCAGAAACATGCACAAAAAAGACTACATGTCATATGCAAACTGAAAGCCCTTTCTGTTGCCCCCCACCTCCTGCTCCTACTTTACAAAAGCATCTTCCAAACCACACTGCTGTACTGCTCACCCTGTTTATATACAATGTTAACCGCCACCTGCAAAAACAAACTCACTAAAATCCTAAATATTACTTCCAAGATAATCAGTCTACCCACACCCAGCCTATCAGACATGAATGACACAACCTAGCACGTACAATAGCAGCAGACACAGACCATCCCCTGAATCAATTCTTCACACTACTTCGATCCGGCCGCAAATACAGAGCACTGAACTGGACTAAAGCCTATTTCAAAAAAAGTTTGTGCTGAACAAACTGTAATACTATCACCCCCACCCCAGTTGCTTTGTAGTTTTCACATTTGATGTGTCTATGTGGGTGTCTTAATGAAATGTGCTTTTGTATATGTATTTTGGATATGTGTAATATGTTTTATGTGTTCTTTATATGTGTTGTTGTGCATTGGAACATAAATTGAAGATGTGTGGAAATGATTATCCCTATAGGACTGTCCATCCGTCTATCTATCTAGTTACAAGTATAAAAATTCTAAACCTTATACCATTTATAAGAGATAAGATTGGAGGTGTGATGATGGTTTATTTATTTCTGTGAAAAGTTACACAACTGATTAATAATGTGTGATGTTAATCAAGGTGAATATGGATTTTCCATATTATCTATGTACAATACCCAATAGTGTAGGATAGGGCTGCACGATATTGGAAATAAATTAAATTGCGATGTTTTGTTTCCCAACAATATATATTGCGATATTGCAAGCCATCAATGTAGGCTACAGTCAATAATTACCATTCCATGATACTAATAATTTCACTAATAAACAAGCTTCATTCTCTGTAAACAGAAAAGCAGTACAGATTTTTTTTATAAAACAGCAGCTTTACACCAACCCCCGATTGCAGTTTATAATAGAACTTATAAGCATTTTAGTTCACAATCTTTTCTTTTTAAGTCAACTTTTTTTAGCCAACGTACCAAAGTAAAACAGTGTTGGTCATCATCATAATCATGGCTAAGTAAATGCGACGGCGTGTGATTGCAACATATCTTTACGATATGAAACGTTATTGCGTTTGTTATTTCTTTCTGTCGTTGACAGCCTTTCTGTTAAGATGTCACACTGGCAAAGGCATCGCAAATAGTGTTTCGTTTTGATTGACATCCGAGATTAGATTTTGTACTCGTCATAAAGAGCTTTGTTATGCCGTTTTAAGTGATCAGACAAATGGGTGGTTTTTCCTTGTTTTGTAGCCACAACTTTATAACACTCCTGACAAAGTACCTGTTTTTGGTCAACATCCTATTTTTTGTAGCCAAAATAGTCCCAAAGATTTTGACCTTATTTTTGGTACGAAACCATCCTTTTTTTCCCTGCGTAATGCGTATCCTCTTCGTCGCTTATATTTCGCTAGTACAGCTCTGCCAGTGACAGAGAATGTTGGCTGTGAGCAGCGGCAAAACAACCAATCACAGCGAACCAATCACTGTGCAGGCATGCGGAGTGTGCATGTCATCCCAGCAACAAACCATACAACAAACGTGTGTAAACTGTGGTGCTACCTATACTGTCATTGAGTGCTACCCTTCTTCACATCGCATGTTCCGGCGATGTGACTATCACACATGCGCACATCGCGATGTCGATGCTAAAACACAACATCATTCAGCCCTAGTGTAGGTAAGTACCTTGACAAAAAATACATAAGTGACAGTTCATCTACAAAAAATCTTTGAAAGCAAGCCCACTTTACCTTACACTCTAAAAACAAATGGTGCTAAAAGCATTAAAAGTGGTTCATTGGCTTGTAATCATAGGGGAATCACGTTAAGTCCTATATAGCACCTATCTTTAAAAATGGTGCAATGTAGAACCATAACAGGTGCCATATAGCACCTTAACCACCCCAAAGAACTGCTGAAGAACCGCTGAAGAATCAAACTTGGGTTAACAGGTTCTTTAAATGGTAGTGGTTTATGAAACGTGCGTACGACCTAAAACAGGCGTATGACGGGCGTACGCCGATTCCTACGCAAGGCAAGGGATTTATCAATTTGAACGTGATCGTAGGCTGCGATAAAATCTCACGTCTGGTCTGACTTCGTGTACGCAAATTCTCTAGTGTGACTAGCGGTGTTCATGGTATAACTACTCGGTTCAGTGAATTGTTGAACCAGCAATCATTGATAAATATGTCTGCATCACAACTACCCCAGATTGCAAATAACATTTCAGAATTACAAATTAATTATATACAGCACATTGCTATTAAGTGGTTTATTTTTCTACCTTTCACTTCGCGGTGGCCTTTAACATGATGCCAGAAATTAGGCAAACAACAAATTGAATCAAATAAAATATATATATATATATATATATATAATTTAAACAAGCGCTTTGGCAGTCCTGTAGTCGAAGCGATGGCAGATCTGGAGGACCTTAATTCGTGCTCTCTACATTGGGACATTTCAGCGGGAGATCAGGGACAGGTCTGGTAGCTATATATCACAGCCAACAATAGTCGAAGTATGCCAGCAGTTTAAGCAGCTATGAAGTCCCTTTCTGCCTGGTATATTCAAAATATGATTAAAATACAATTCATGAGATTGCTCGGTTTCCAATTGGGGCGAATTGGGCGATTGATTGTACTGCGTCTTTAGCAACCATCCATGAATGATTACACATTTATCAATCGCAAAAACTTTAATTCAATCAATGTTCAGATCTTATTTGATGCCAGGATGTTTGTTCTGAATACGGTAGCCCGGTGGTTGGCTGGGACGCGTCTTTATTTTTCTAAAGTGCAGCATTGGAACAAGGCAACAGGGTGCACTGCATGGCTGGAGTCACCTCCTCAGTGAGTTACGCCCTCGTACAATTATTATAGTAGTTCTACGTAGTTCTTTGGTGAAACGGTTGGATGTGATTCCTCTTGGAGAAAAAGGTTATGCCCTGACTGAGTACCTTATAACACTGCTTTCAAATCCGTTTGCAAATCCAAAACAAGCAGGAATTCAGGTTCAATAGTGCGCACACACGCACACGAACCACAGAGTGATGTGTAGGTTTGCTCAAGGGCAGGTGGCTCTGTCTTGGGTAAGCGGGGTGGGGTGGGGGATGGCTATACGCACCGGAGAAGGCTTGTAACATAAATATGACATGCGGGGTTCTCCATGATATTGCGCTGGAGAACGTGCCATTCAATGAATATCAGAGGCCACATAAGCCAGCTCTACGAAGAAGACACAATCTTATTTTGAGCTTCTAATACAGTAAGTGCTATATTGGGTAAGAAAGCTACTTAAAAAATACAACGTGGAATGTTTAGTGAAAATAATTCATTTATTTGAAATACACTTCAGGTTCTCGTTAATCGCTTTCAATTACTATAGCAGTAACCTCAGTCAACACCGCATTTTACTTGAACTATCGACGCCTGATATTAAGATTCAAAATTAAACCAAGCGGTTGTCCTGCACCTGAGACCTGAGCGTCTTTATTTTATCTCAGAGAAAATCCTTTTCTTTGCCGGATTTCGCTTATCCATGTCGTAAATTCTAAGGGCGAGGCCTCTCAATGCATATTTGTGGCCGTGTTATTTAAATTACAATGGTTTTCAACCGTCTGATTTATCAACAGCCACTCATTCGTACGCTGGAATTGGAGTGATACGAAAGTTTTGTAAATCACACGTGAGTCTCGTCGTAAGAAGATTTCTGCGCTCAGATCTGCACTGGTTTCTACGCACGTTTGATAAATGAGGGCCAGTGAGAGGTCTAGAGAAGTACAGCATGGGTCGACAGGGTGAAAACGGATTTACCGACAACAGTGGGCACAAGGACAGAGACAGGAAGCAGTCATCAGGCCACATGGTCCTGGGATCTACCATTGAAACATAACAATAAACATGCCTTTCGGTTAAGTATCCAGGGGCCTCATGTATAAAAGATTGCGCAGCTTACATACCAGAAGATGGCGTACGGCCCAAACTTGAAAAGTACCTACGCACAGAAAAATTCACATGTATAAAACTGGTCGTACGCCAGATCCTGCGCACCTTTCCTTTATAAATCACAATCAATGTGAGATTGACCGCACGTGAACGAGCCACTGACCCTGCCTTGCCTCCTCCCATAAATGAATATGCAGATGCAGAGCTCGCGGCTTAACTTTTTTCCACAAATGCAAAAATCTCGTGCTAAAACAATTTTTCACATTTTAGTTAGTATGTATTAATCCTTGGTAGAGAAGATCATACAACCATTTTCTCTAGAGTTACTTTTAGCCAGTCTAAAGACAATTGAAATGCGATAGCATCTCGCCTGCTAATCTTGCATTTACCCTATAGTCAATATCCGATCATTGCTAATTATTTTTAAACGTCCTGACATGCCAAACCTGCATTAAAACTACATTTATTTTGTGTCCCATTTTCAAAACTGCTGAAGTCATAATCATATTTTGCAACTTTAGATCTTCCCTCTTTATATGTTATACTATGCTAAATATGAATCGCTTACATACCTACTACATTACCTGTTTGCGTCAGGTGCGAATTTGATAATGCGGCTCGTTGGGAGAATATCAATCTCATTTTGGTGTTCTCTTGATGTGGAGAAGTGAAAATATTGCTGTGCTTGTCATGTTATTTTTTATGTTTCATCAACTTTTAGGATTAATTATGAACTGCTTCATCAGCCTTGTGTTTAAACGAGGCTATATGTTAGTAACCAGTGTTGTATGCAAGTTATGTTTTACCTACTGACCATCGTCCCGTAAACGTCCCAAAGCCGGTTATGAACCATCCCAGACATATTTTTATATATAAGGCGGGACGCCTTGGATTTCGAACCCTGGCCGGAGCAGCCTTTGCGCATCAAGTATACCATCATCTTTTACGGGTCCTTTTATATCCTAAACTTTCACAGACCGTGATCACTTATTTACACATAATCCATGGGATCAATTGAGCATCACACGTGAGTGATTTTGACAACCTGTTACTGCCTTTCATCCTTGGGAGGTGGATCGGTGCGTCATTCCTCCTGTGCGTTATGGATGAGTCAGGCTCACAGGGACAATTGCATTTTCCCATGCCAATCTTGTAGTTGCACAGCGCAGCGAGTATATATTTCATCTGTGGTAAGTAATCTGTGCTGTGTGCAATATTAACCATATACAGAGGGTGACATGCATTTCCTGAGTGATTTTGTCGTTCGTTTGACACCCTCAAGTTTAACAGAAGTTATTAAGTGGTGGCGAATTAAACAGTTAATAGCATTTCGCATTTGGGGTTTAGCATTTTGATGTGAATCATCCAACTTTTATTGGCGGAGGTAATTAGGTATAATCAGTTAGAATTCGCCACGTTACAGAGCCAGACAAGACTTTGCGGACGGCCCGCACATTCTCACGTCAAGTACCGTATATACCCGAATATAAGACGACCCTGAATATAAGACGACCCCCCATTTTCCTGATTTATTTTTGGGGACAATAAATATTTTTGGGGAAAAATCTGGTTTTCTACAGAAAATAATTTTATTTTAAAATTCTACTGATAATTAATTGAAAAAAACAACAACATTTTAACACCATTCATTAAATGTGCTATAATGTAATACATGTACTGTAATAAATCCAAAAATGACGCCAATGCCTCATTAACGTTAAGCTGAAATACTATATTTTCTGAAAACAATGCTAATGTCAGTATTTTTTCTTTTGGAAAAGTACGTTCCGACACGGAATTTATGTTTATGTTTTGGCCTGTGTGTTGTTATCAACTGCCCATTTTGACAGCACGAACGGATTGCCAGGCATACCTGTAAAAACGCAAACCCAGCGCGCTACAGCCATGGAAGCAG
>JACXGM010012264.1:0-24305 GCA_016801145.1 Umbra pygmaea | reverse complement strand
TGTGTGTGTGTGTGTGTGTGTGTGTGTGTGTGTGTGTGTGTGTGTGTGTGTGTGTGTGTGTGTGTGTGTGTGTGTGTGTGTGTGTGTGTGTGTGTGTGTGTGTGTGTGTGTGTGTGTGTGTGTGTGTAAAATGCTTCAATGACAGATATTAATACATACTGTAGGCATAACTTCGTAAATCTAGCGCAGCAAAATAAAGGCAGAGTACCTTAAACCTGTTAAGGAGCGGTGTACCGCCGGTGGTACAACCAAGCTGCTTCCAGCGGTACTTGGTTACAATCACTCTTCACACAAATGCTTCTTTACTGTACATTAAATGTTGCTACTAACATTTAAAGCATTAAATGGTCTTGCCCCTCAATATCTGTCTGACTTACTCTACCCTTACCGCCCTGCCCAGTCCCTTAGATCAGCTGAACTTGATTTATTGTCCATCCCTCGTTTCCGTTTGTCTACTGTAGGTGGAAGGTCATTTAGTGTTAATGCTCCTAAATTATGGAACTCGCTACCTCTCACACTACGTAATACCTCATCCATGGCTATATTCAAGACCCAGTTAAAAACATATCTGTTTAACATGCATTTTTTCTGATGTGATTATTTGTATCCATGTGACTGTAATGTATGTCTGAGTGTCTAGGTGTTTTTGTACTGTATAATGTAAAACGGCCTTGAGCTACAGAAAGGCGCTATATAAATATAACTTCTTCTTCTTCTACATAGATATGTCTTATATATACAGAAAGCTTAGAATCTCACAAATTTAGCTAACATGTTCACAATAGCTATGACAAGCATATAAAGCCACGTTAAAATGTGAGGTTAGCGCATTGTTAGCGTATTGTAAACAAACCTGTTCGTTATTGCGATTCAGCTAATACATCCATGTCTGACAAAACATACGTACTTACAGTCAGCTATCTTTCTCTGATTCATCATTCAAAGGGTCATTGAACATTGTTTTCATTGGAAAAATCCATTTGTTATGTGAAATCGATCAAACTCAATCCAACTCAAAAACTCAATCCAAGCAAACGCTTCATATACAGTCACCCAACTATTTCCAGACTTTTGACCTTTAAAACAATGTTCTAGCTGCTGAATTCTATTGGAATCCCAATCCCCAGACAATGTAGATGTTCGCCGACAGCTGATATGTCATTCTAACCTCCGGGTAAGCAGAAATACATGACCATATGTCTGTGTATACTCACATCCGGGGCGCGCTGATTCGCCAGATTAGTACTCACTTGACTGACAGTAAATCCATCAAATCATGACCTGAACTGTCTGAATTCAACCTAAGTAGACAGCCAATGAGCTTGGCTATTCAGTCATTTTGGGTTGATCCTTCTGAGCAATATACAACAAAAACTACAGATGTGCATAACCAGAGTATTGTATCCTGGCTATTACGTAGTGCGTTTCAGGTGTGTTTTGTAAGAATATTTTTTGTAACCATATCATGCCATTTGTATGAAAATGTGTGTTTTGTAAGAGTACAAACTTTTTATTGTAACCATATCATGTTTTTATAGTTATTTATATAAAAAACATTCATTTGGACACTTGGGTACATTTGGGCACATCGTGAGGGGACAAATGGGGTCCTCATACAAAATAGTCTATAGCTCCTTGGCTATTAACTCTATCATTCAAAACTGTTAGGCACATGTTACCCTCCCCAGGTGGACATGATTAGAAGTGTTTTCAGCACCCAATTTTAATATCTGGCATTTTTTTTGCATTTGACAGATGATGTAGAAAAATAAAAACACAAAAAACATATGTATTTTCTTTTTTTCCATCTTGTGCCAGATTCACTGTATACACTTATTCTAAATTATTTCTACATATCCACAAATGTCAAAGTCATTCCTTTTAAAAATATCAAGCAAATCTATCTCCTTACTTCAGGTCCAATATAACGAGATTAAATTTGGGTACTTTTTTTAGGTGGAAATTGATTTTCACGGCCGGATCCTCAAGAGGTTAACTCAATTTGAGCATTCCGGAGTGCAGCAAAATTAACATGTTACGGGATTCTGCCTTGGCTTCTCGAGGGCTTTGGAAGTTAAGACGAAGACAACCCAATATTTTCTCCAAAATAACTAAGAAATTGACATTTGATATTTGTGCAAATGATAAAGCAGGTCTTTAATGTTAAAAATAAAAATGTTCAGTCTTTTGCCTTTGCAAGCAGTATAATAATAATAATACTAATAATAATTAATTCAAACAATGATGTTTCCACCTCCATGCTTTATGGTTGTGATGGTGATCTTGGGGTTGTACTCATCTTTATTCTTCCTCCAAACACGGCAAGTGGAGTTTAGACCATAAAGCTCTACTTTTGTCTCATCAGACCACATGACCTTCTCCTATTCCTCCTCTGAATCATCCAGATGGTCATTGGCAAACATCATTGCCTGCAAGGGATGTTCTAAAGTAAAATGCACTCAACCTCAACAGTGCAGAGATCATTTCATTGGTCAACACTAAAGCTGGCATTCTATTGGTTGGGGAATTTTGATAGCATTGTACCACAAACAAATCCAAGAGGAGAAGATTTGCAAGCGCGAAGAAGCAGCCTGTGTGCGAGGAGAAAGGCTGAAGTTGAGAGCAGGAAATCTATCCAAGCAACAACACATCTGAGTCCAAGCAGAAAGTTTGAGCACAAACAAAACAAATCCAAGCGTGAGCAGTGACTATTTCAGTGTGAGAGCAAGGTTTTGAGGAAAATTAGTACTTAGTATCTGTGAGAAATGCTCTCAAATTGAAATAATGCACTCTTGAATAAAGATAGGAATATAACTCCATACCCCATCTTGCATGGAGCCCCAGACCGAGGGAGATTGACCGTCATATTGAACCTCTTCCATTTTCTAATAATTGCACCAACAGTTGTTGCCTTCTCACCAAGCTGCCTATTGTTCTGTAGCCCATCCCAGCCTTGTGCAGATCTACAATTTTATCCCTGATGCCCTTACACAGCTCTCTGGTCTTGGCCATTGTGGAGAGGTTGGAGTCTCTTTGATTGAATGTGTGGACAGGTGTCTTTTATATAGGTAACGAGTTCAAACATGTGCAGTTAATACAAGTAATGAGTGGATTACAGGGGGGCTACTTATTATTTTTGTTTTACATTCCATCTCTCACAGTTGAAGTGTACCTATGATGAAAATTACAGACCTCTACATGCTTTTTTGAGTTGGAAAACCGGCAAAATTGGCAGTGTATCAAATGCTTCTTCTCCCCACTGTATATATGCCAATTAGGAAGGAGGGGGATTATTAGGTGGCCACGTTTGAAGTGAGGACTGGTTAAGAATTTGGCCATGACACCGGGGTAAACACCCCTACTCTTATGATAAGTGCCATGGGATTTTAAATGACCACAGAGAGTCAGGACACCCATTTAACATCCCATCTGAAAGACAGATATATGGTATAGGCTAGTACTACTGGCATGTCAATATGAGAGTTAAGGAATTGCATATTGATATATTTTGGTTACTTATTTTATAGTACATTTTACTATCTATCTGATGTGCATAAACTAATATGGTACAGTAAAGGCAGGGCTATGTGGGCCGATCCAACAGACGAGCTACTGTAGCTCAAATTGATTAAAACGTGGTTGTGATAGAAAGGTGTCAGAACACAGTGCATCATAGTTTGTTGCATATGTGGTTGCTGTTTTGGTGCAAAAGGAGGACCTACACAATATTAGTCAGGTGGTCATAAAGTTATAACTGATTGGTGTATATTTTATTACATTCAAATATATGATATTTGTAGGCAACATGTATTTTTTATACAGGCAAAGTCATGGGAAAGTTTCCTTTAAGACCCCCTCAAATTATTTGGCTGTTTTGGACAAATTATTTAAAGACCTGTGTATGTTTGTGCATTTGGTGAATCTTTCACCAAAATTCCAATCCAAAAACAGAGCTGGAACTCTATGGCTAAGCTCACAACATAATGATTTCACTGGTAGTGTATGGGTGATGTAAATAGTAATTGTACTGGTACTTTCAAAGTTGATTATAGTTTTTAAAGCTCAACTAATTGTTTAACAAATGTAAATTCTGATATAAACCATAGCCACCCCAGGTCAAAATTTTGCTGAGGTGGATATTCTGACAATGGGTCAATGTGTGCAATAATGTGTTGTTTAAAGTAATTTTCTCTAGGAACTCTAGGAATACTGGACAGTTTACACCTTCAAAAGAATCCCCATGAGACTGTCAACCCAAGTAGCTAAGTCCAATAACACATATGATGTGTTTTGTTTATGGAGAAAAATATTTAAGACAAACTGATTTCACTTGATTACATTATTGGTTCATTTATAGTCCATTTGTTTTCAGCAGTTATTACATTATTGGAAATGTATTACATTACCAGTTGCTATAGACAGAGACACTAATTGTAACCTAAACTGCTTCAATATTCCCACTAAACTCTGAACAGAGCAAGTGAAATTTATTTTAGATCAGTAAGGTTGCTTATAAATATGCCAGTCAAATCCAACACTAGTTTAACTGTTTTTCACAGATTATGCTGAGAAGCTCCACTCTACAATGTTAAGGAGTACACAGGCCCTTACTAAACACTCCATTCACATTGTGGTATACTCATAGCACATGCAAACTTATGGACAATATTCATCTTTAAGTTTTACATTACTGAAGGATTCACTCGGTACTCACCTCTCAAAGGGTAGTCTAATTCAGGATTTTATTCCAGTTTGCCAGTCGAACGGCAGTTAAGAGGATGCATTAGGGCATTTCTATGTTCGTACTCAAAAACATCTCACCTGAAGGGCTATGAGATCAAACTCCACTGTGTACTTACATAACACTTCACAAGCTGGTTGAAATTTGTTTTATTAACACTGAAGGTGTTTCACAACACCTGTCAGGAGTTAATAGCAGAATGAGAGTTTTTGGTTGAATGACCCAGAACATTTACCCTTTCCCTTATGTTGCAGGTCCTTTTGACCATGTAGTTATTGATTTGAGCAATTAAAAATACCAATAACACAGTAATTAATGAGGTGAAATTATTTATATTCAGTATGTGTGCATGAATCAAACATTCATCTAAATTATATGTTAATGTATGTTACAGATAAAGGAACTATTATTTAGATGTTTGTGTTTACCATAGTCATGGCGACTGCAGCTGATTGCTTCTCTATATTAAATATGCAGTCTCAGATTTTTGACTACTGGTTCGATACTGGTGCCTTCATGACAAAAACAGTTCTTGAAAAATAGTGTAATATGTCAGGAATCTTCCAATTTCTGCTCCATGTCATCAATCATACACTTTTAGACAGAATTTCATGACCACACAGGTATCAAAGTGACTTCAGGGAGGGACGGAGTGTCTGCAGGAAACTGTCCATATGGTATGGAGGAATTTTAGGTACTTTATTAAATAAATATATACACCATGAAATAAATAAATAAAAAGGGAAACATATAATTTAAATGGTAAATAAACTAATATATAAAAAACATGTAACATTAAATGGTTTATTTCCACATCATATATATTTTTATATTTAGTGATTTATGTCTAATTTAACAATTTATTTGTTTTATGGTTGCAGTCATTGTGATATGTCATTATTGAATCCATCATTGAATCTGTCACGTTCACTAATCAAATTTGGAAGCCCGCTCTATCCTCTGATTGGTCTAACCACTGGAATGAACAGACTCCAAGCACCAAGGATCTGCCTACCTATATATCCATATCACTGTTCGACTCGCAAGTTTGACTACAGTGTGGGCTATCGTGGAACCGTCATGTATAAAAATGTATGTACATGTTTGTAAGGGAACTCAAGATTTATTTAGACACGTATTGTATGACTAGAGCAGTGGTTCTCAAACCTCTCCTCAAGTACCACCAGCCAAGTATTTGAACTACTCCTGATTCAACTTGTATACTAATCAACAAGTTCTTGATTAGTGAATCTGTTGTACCAGTTCAGGGCTACAGCTAAACTGTGAGAATTGTTAGAAACTGTCATAGGCTTCTTAAAAATCTATTTATTTAACAAATACGTTAAAAATAATTTACTATTGTTTTATTCAATGAATGAAAGTTATCCTTCGTAAATATACACTAGGCATATATGTACAATTATTTTGAGTACCCCCACACACACTATTGTTCATGAGAGAATTATTCAGGTGTCTAAATGCTTTTGCAAGGCAAAATTGTTTGTAGATTGTTCATAGTGCTCTTTGTATCCCAGCAAGGTTTGTGATAGTTAATTTTCCTTATGTACACATCAACTTGTCTAGTGTTGATTTTTCAGTGTTAACTATATAGTGTTAACTGAGGTGTTAAATGAACACTTGTGAGTGTTAAATCAACACACCCTTGTGTAACAGAACCTCAGTGTTGGTGTTAAAAACAGTGTTACTGTAGTTGTCACAAGTGTTATGCAAAACCATCAATATTTCCCTAAGTGCTTTACTGCACATTTATTTTTCTGAATATTTTACATGAATTTATTATTTTATATGTAAATAATAAATATATTCATTTTGACTGTAAATGGTTTTACTGATTGCAACCATTACTGAGATTAGTGTTCCCATCGATGTAATATAGATAGTCTTGCTCATTGCAGTTCTATTGAATGCAGGTTGTGGGTGATCAAATTACAACTACTGGCTTAAGTTGGAATTTCAGTTTGTAAAATATAATCTTACAGTGAGTGTAACAAGAGCACACTCAAGGTTGGTACCGTATCTGTCACATTTTCCTAAGAAGGCATGCTGGGATATATGCAAATCTGACAAATTTAAAATTAACACTCCTAGTGAAAGGGAATAACAAAATCACTCGTGTCAAAAAACAACACTGTGAGTGTGAGATTTAACACTATTCAGTTAAAATATTGACACTTCCCAAAGTGTTACTTAACTCGGATCCCGTGAGGATTATATAAACACTGAAGATGTTTCTGTGATCATATCTATTGTGATAGTTTGGGAAATGCCAGTGACTTGTACTTTGGCCACCCAGTTGATTTATGTCTAACATTACCCCTGACAATAGTTTAATGGTTTCTACAGTGCACCAAACTTAGTGGACCATTCTATTTGGTGTCATCTGCTTTGGGTTATTCTATGTGATGTTTCTGAGTCGTGTCAAAGAGGAGCTATGTACATTTGACACTGTAGCATGCCTTAATATACACTGTGTGCACAATTATTATGCAAGTCAGTATTTTTACCATATTATTATTATTATGCATACGTTCCAACTCCAAGCTGTATAAACTGTAATTCTTATTGGATTTAAGAAAATCAGGTCATGTGTATTTGTGTAATGAGGGAGGGTGTGGCCTAAGGAGATCAACACCCTATATCAAGGTGTACATAATTATTAGGCAGCTTCTGTTCCTCAGGCAAAATGGGCCTAAAAAAAAATGTATTTGACTTTTTAAAAGTATTTCAGAGGGATGCAGCACTCTTGAAATTGCTAAAATATTTGGGCGTGATCATAGAACCATCATAGTCAACAATAGTCAACAGGGTCGCAAGAAACAAATTGGCTGCTAACGATTTGAGTAGACACAAATGTGAAACTACTCGGAACCCATTATCCTTCAGTGCTGTCATAGTCCAGAACTGCAACCTACCTGGAGTGCCCAGAAGTACAAGGTGTTCAGTGGACTGATCACCACTAAATATGACACATAACTTGAAACATCAAGACTGAAGAATGATTTTTCAAAGGTTTTATGGACTGATGAGATGAGAGTGACTCTTGATGGACCAGATGGATGGGCCTGTGGCTAGATCAGTAACAAGCACAGAACTCCACTTCAACTCAGATGCCATCAAGGTGGAGGTGGGGGTACCGGTATAGGCTGGTATTATTAAAGATGAGCTAGTTGGACCTTTTTGGGTTGAAGATGGACTCGAACTCAACTCGCAAACCTACTGCAAATTTTTAGAAGACACCTTCTTCAAGCAGTGCCACAGGTAAAAGTCTGCATCTTTCAAGAAGACCATGATTTTTATGCAGGACAATGCGCCAGTGAAGGTCTTATAGATAAAAGAAAAATGACATGGCCCCCTTCCTCACCTGACCTAAACCCTATTGAGGACTTGTGGTCCCTTTAAACATGGTCGATTTATGGTGAAGAAAAAGAGTACACCTCTCTGAACACGGTCTTGGAGGCTGTGGTTGAATCTGCACAAAAAGTTGATTGTCAACCAGTGGTGGGCCGTCAGGGCCTGCAACGCCTTCTCTGTAGGCCCAAAGATAATCAGAATAAGAAATGTATGTTTGTACTTCTTTAATATATTTTTTCATTAACACTATATATATTTTAAAAAGTTCATTTCAATTAGTCTATAAGGTAATTTCTTTGCTACAGGATGTTCTTTTCAGTTGCCTTGCTTTTAGCACAGCTCATATAAATGAAAGCTTTTATCCAATGAGATTTTTTCATCTGTGTTGTCTCCGGGTAGATTGGGGTATTCAGGTTTCAGTGAATACCGTCTGCTGTTGAAGCCCATTAGGACCATGTTGTTGATTGTCATATTTTTAACCAATCAGATTTTGACTTTACCATGTTGGGTGTGTTCTTTGACCAAGTCAAGCATTTCTGCAAGCCTAGCCTTACGTCAGCATCGTTTCTGTTGCTGGTAGGAGTGGCAGTTCAATAAAGTTAAATAAAAAAAATGTAAAAAAAAGTTCGCCATCCGAAACAAGAACTAGCTTACCCTTCTCCGATTTCTTTAACCTTTCAATTTTTTGATTATTTACTTTTAGCAGAATGGCAGATGGAGGTGAAGAAGTAGCTTTGGTGGCAAATATAGGACTGGGCAGGATCGACTCTCAGCACTGGGCAAGATCTTTTATTGGAACTTAATGCAAAGATGTGCTGTACAACCGCGTCATAGAAGTCTTTTTAAAAGAGAAAGGAGGACAGACTTCGTTTTCAAATAATGAGCAGCTTTGGTGAGTTTGATAGATTTTGATATATTTTTACTAGCAGGCCCTAACTAGGGATTAGCCGATACCGATACCAGTACATTGAGGTACAGGAACGAACAAAGGATGCAAGTTATTAGGCTATTCGGTGCATACTGTAACTGTAGAAAACGGCATGAGGAACACCCCTGACCTAGCCTCTGAAAGCCACCTTCAGTGAGGAAAGACAAATTTCAGTAGTTTGCAAAACTTCTGGGAGAACAAAATAGTGGTATTTCTGAGTTCTGACATACTAACGTTAACAAATATAACTTAAAGGAAATACGATGTAGCCTATTTATATTTTGTTCAATAGATTACACTGATAGTACAGCTATAATTGTGTACCGATTATAATAAAACAATCAAATACCTTAAAGCTGCATTGTGTAAGAATTGCTCCCATCTAGTGGTGAAATTGTATATGACAAGCAACTGAAGCCCCTCGTTATTATACCAGCAATGTGAACCTGGATATTAGTTTTTTCTTTCAAAACAATAGCGCTCGTTTTGATTCATTGCAATAATCATTGTTATTTTACTTCACAGCCCGTGAATTGTAACCAAATGCAATTGTATTGGATGTAAAGAAACAAAACAATAAGAGCATGTGATAGCAAAAATAATAATTTAACATGTTTTATTATTAAAAGTAACAAATATGTTTTACACACAATTTGATTGAATAAATTGTCAGTGTCTCAGGTGAAAACACGATAACATTTGAAAAACCTTCACTAGAGTCTGTTTTATTCCAACAGAATGCTAATTTTAGCAAACAATGAATAAAAAATGATTATTGCAATGAACCACGAGCGCTATTATTTTGAAACCGAAAATCTGAGTTTGTGTTGCCAGGCGAACGTTCTTGCCTACTGTACAGCTTGTGCCAATGCTGCCGTTACATGTCCTCGAGAATAGACATAATCTTACATCTTCAACAGACTTTGCAATTTGCCGGCAGTCGTGAGTAATCTCCTCCTGGCATTCGTCATGGTGCCACTAGTGTAAAAGCACGAAAGGCCAAGCTCGAATTTCCAGGTATGTCCCTCTTTGGCTAATGTATTTTCAAAGATGGAGGTGTAACATGGCTGCCGCAATTCGAGCGGCACCATTGTATGTATTGTGAACGGAACGAAAATACTTTTATTATTTTGGTGGACTTAGTTACACCTGAACTAGCACATATTTTGAAAGAACAAAGTTTTTTTTGCTAAGAATCAACTCAAAGAAATACACAGTGTAGCTTTAACAGAATAATATATGATTAGGTAATTATCCCTGTTTTGGAGAAAGTCATTTCAAACAGATATTCTCATCTTACACAAAACGTCTGCAATGCTTAGGGCAAATTTCGACCACAATCGTCTATTGCGTTTGCGTTTACAAAACGTGTTTTTCGCACTTTAGCTAATTAGGGAAGGAGACGTAAACCATTGACATCTGTAACAAATATTACACATTCTTCACCTGCAATGTAAATGATGTTCTTCTGGATATGTAGGAATATTTAATTTTCTATATTTGAATTGGCTGATCAACATCTAAGAAATAGCAGATTTTAGCTTGATAAATGTGACATTTGGCATAGTTCATAAAAGTACTCGTATCAATACTCTTATCAGCAAGTACCCAAAATGAAATACTCTGTACTTGTACTCGTTCCATAAAAAGTGGTATCGGCCCATCCCTAGCCTTAAAGGTTCTTAACGGGGCTTAGTACATGTACTGTATTTGTATTCATGCAGGGGGAGATATACAGACACACTTCATCCTTGCACCAGACCTGTTAATACTTGTTAATTATTACTGCCTGCTTGTTTTAGATCACTACTGGTGTGAAACATGTTCAGATCGTGTATATATATATAGGGTCTATGGTTCAGATTCAGTGGTCTTAGCGTGCTGTGCCTTCAAATATGCGTGGTAAACCTGCATGTGTGTTTAATCCGCAGCTTGTCTGCAATCTCTGGGGAAGTCTGCTTGAATCCTGATTGTTCCTTCTGGCATTATTGCATGTTTGTAGTGTTGTGACTGGGTGTTGTGAGTTAGTTCTTGATTAATTGGTCAGGACATTGATTTTGGCTATCCGATGGCTACAGTATGTGTAATGCAACATCCTGTCATAGTGCGTAGTAGTGGTACATTCTTATGGTTTCAGTCATGTCGGGTCAATTAGTGTATTGTAAGTCTCATAGGTGTTGAGCCTCGTGTTAAATAACCTTTATCGAGTGGAATAAACTTATCTTCACTATGAATATGGGTTGCATTATATGCCGAATGACAATAACCGATAGCCCTAGAACGTCATTGTGAGGTTATTATAATGGGAAGATAGTGAAGGCCTAGGTGTAAAATGCATGGCCCACCACTGTCGTCAAAAGATCAAGAAAATTACAGACTCCAAGAATGGAAGGTTTATGACTGTTATTGAAAAGAAGGGTGGCCACTGGTCACTGAGTTGTTTTGAAATGTCAGAACTGTTTATTTGTAAATTCTTTGTTGTTTGTTTATTATTCTCACTTTAACCGATGAAAATTATGGTGAGATGGAAAACCTTTTGTTTTTCATTTAGTTGCATAACATTCTGCACACTAATAGTTGTCCAACAATTGTGCACACTTAGATATTATCCAAAGAAAGCCAAGACCTCACTTTTACTTTCTTAAAGCTGCACTATAACTGTAACTTCCATTAACTTCTCTTGTCAGCCCGAATGTTCAATATATTTTTTAAATATGTTTTTATATATTTGTTGTTACTGAAGACAGGAATAATACAGAGGCAATATAACCAATTTTTAAAATTGCACATTATTATTTTGTCCATAATAAACATTTGTTGCTAGTTAGATATTGTGAAATGTCGATTTTGCTATTGTACTATTCTCCATATTTAGAAATCTTTAAGTGTATGTTTTTAACCCCTGGATCCAATATGCTTGTTCCTAATGTTTACCGGTACAAATCCTAACACATATTTTTTGTTTGTTTTGTATTTTCTATACTGTCCTAACTTTATCAGAATTGGAGTTAATATAACATATGCATACAACCACTTACTGTTAAATATATATTAAACAAATAGATGTAAATATACCAACTTCTCAAACACAAGCTACCAGATAGAATTTGTTCTATTTAAATATATTTTAAACAGTTTAATTTTTACTATTTTAATTAAACACAGTCTGGATTACATGAACAAACAATAATTCAGGGTAGTGTTTCTGAACCACTTTATACATTTTTCAGCATTGGTCAATATTACTCAGAATAAAAAACATATTTTATCAGGGAGCAAAAGTGAAATAACACAATGCTATATCTTAAGAGCTATTCAGACAACACAAGTTAGTAATAAAGAACTCCAAGTTTGAAAACAAAAGATAGCAATAACTTTTCAACATATTAGTAATAATAAATATTAGCATGTATTTATTATTATACATTTTAAAACAGTTGCCAAAGCTTACCTACCTACAATTATTCTATATTTATATTTAAAAAATATCTTGCTTACACAAGCCTAAGAAGCTGAAGTGTAGTGTTTGTCACATTATATAAGGTATCCTCCAAGGCAGTGTTGAAAAAAAATCACTTATTCAGTCCATAAGCAGTCTACAATATATCAAATATGACAATGATGTGTTGAGATATTGTTTGATAAGGTTACATGTCATACATCATTATAGTCTATAGAGTTGTAGGATGTTAAGTAGTTTGCTTCATGAAAGTTGTGCCCCTCTGTGAAGTACAAACACTAAGACAAAGGTACAGTATGCAGAAATTAATATGAAAAATGAGCAATTCCACTTACTGCGCATAATTGCACCATACTTATTTTAGTGCATGACAGAATCAATACAAATAAAGACATACTCTGCATAGACAAGGAACCTTTTTTTAACCAGTTTGTCTTTTGAAAAATCACATTAATTTTTATTAATTAAATAATTCATTAATTTTCCCAAATGTGATTTTATCTATGGCAATCCTATAGATTCTTGTTGGAGTACATATTGGTTTCCTTTTCATAGCCTTTTATAGGTACCTATCTTCTAGAATATTTTTTCTGATTTTCTTTGAAGCATAGTTACCAATCCTATACAATTTCTACTATTGTATATTCTTTCAAAACACATCCTCCAATAAGAATTCTATGAGATAGATCCAAATCGTAATACATTACCTAAAGAATTTTTGTATTATATTGTTTTGAATTTGGTTGCCCAAGTAAACACAGTCAGTTAGGCACATATATTTTACAGTACAAATAAAACAACATTGATTTGACTTTTCTTTACATTCCCTTTCTTTAGATGTGCAGTAAGTATGAATTGGATATCATACAAGAGACAATTAATTCAAAATAATGGTGGTGACGGCTTACAAAAATATGGACTAGGTAAATAATTTCTAAATTAAATCACTGCATGCTGCTGGCTATGTCATGGAAATGCTTTTTGTGTTCACAAAATTCCTCCACAATATCTGGCATGCTCATGCTAGTGAGCTGGTTTGGCTACTTACTGCCCCAATACACTTTCTCCACACTGAAAAAAAGCCTACGATGTTTCACTCTACTTTCACTCCAAAGCAAGAGCATTAGGTGCTGTTAAGTAAGAAACAAATATAGATGTGCAGAAGGAGTAATGTTACAGGTTGTAGCAGGTAATGGAGCAGAAATTGCTCTTATGGGACTTGGTGCATGTTGGAAGCACCATCATTAGACAAAAAATGCCCAATTTAGCTTTTTAACTGCTGTTGCTCTGGCTCTATTAGTTGGTGCTTACCTGTGTAAGAATCACACCTCTTACTAATTCATATTAGTGCTTATTTGCTCATTTGTTTGTAAGACTTGAGATGTGAAATGGAAATATATATTACAAAAAAATTTAGTACACAATATGCACATATTCATGTCCCACAGAAAATGCCACAGGAACTTAACAGGTCCAACATTTACTGTATGTTCTACAGTATATTTGAAAAAAAGTACAGTTTTACAGTCTATACATTATTAAATAATTGTAACAAAAGATTTGTACTCTCAACATAGTATCATAAGAACATGTACCAAATAGGTTTCCAACCAACCATCTCATGAGGATGAATTAGTCCATTTAAATGTGTAGTGTCAGTGTGATGGAAACCAATAGATCTTAAATATTTGATTTGGTATGGTGATCCTTTTAACAGCAGTAAGTCACTCTGGTGGAAATTCACATCTGGAGGTAAAATGGGTCATTATGCCGATTTTCAAATATGTACATAAGGATCTTTATCCAATTGGAAGGAAAGTTTTTTAGAGACATGAATTCCTCTCTTCGCAAGTATCAAAGGTGTACTTGTACAGATCTTTATGTTGAAAACATTTCTTAAAACTAAAATAATGCACACAAAAACGTTTCCCCTCTATGCATTATTTTGTTATTATTTTCGATTCAGCCGTTTCGCAGGCTTATAATCTAGCTTGAAAACAAGAGTATCACACGTAAACGAGCTCAATTCTTTTTCTTTTAAATTACAAAAATGTGAAATGTCAATATTTTACATAAAATCTCATATTACTGTATTAATTTCTTTTAAAACACATTGTAAATATTGATGTCACAATGTTTGCACAGTTCCACAAATCAAAAGTTTGCACAGTTCCTGTGATGAACCTTCAGCCAGGGGCGTATCTAGGTTTTCTAGGCCCCATGAAAGAAAACCTGCATGGGCCCCACTGGTATGAAAAATCATTCATTATTTAAATTCCAGTGCCCTCTCCCCCTAAGGGCCCCCTAAATCATCAACAGATTTCCACACTTCACCAAACCCCTGCCTTTAGCACTACATTTTACCTGAGTGTGAGGTGGATACGTAGGGTTTTGATAAGGAATCAAGATTGTCGCTCTAAAATAGAATTACTTTGATTTCAAACAAAGTGGTATCAGTCTTCTTGAACTTGACCATGCAATGGTAAGATTAAAAAATAAAAGCTATTTCTCTTTCACAAGGTGTTTTGTTAAATAATGTCCCAATACTTCCTAACATTTATTAACCAGTTTGGAACTAAGGTCTTAACAGTATCATACCATCATCGATACAGACAGGTGGGTTGACATAGTTACTAATAGTACTCCCATTTTGTTTTCCATTTCATGAATCTGTACATTTAGATAAAATAACATGCTAAATTACAGCTACGAAAATCACAACATTGATCCACTAAATGAATATGCCTGTTTAATATGAACAATCTATAACCTTGGAAGATACATATGATAAAATAGCTACAGGATACAATCTGTACATATTCTGGAATTCAAGGATTCAAGCATTGCATGGTCTATGTATGTGTGTATGTGTGTGTATAGTGCATGCACACACAAACTGCTGTCTGTGTGTGTTATGTGTATAGGCCTGCCTGTCTGCCTCCCTGCCTGCCTCCCTGCCTGCCTCCCTGCCTGCCTGCCTGTCTGCCTGCCTGTCTGCCTGCCTGTCTGCCTGCCTGTCTGCCTGTCTGTTTACCAGACCAGTGGTGAGGCCAATCTTGGGCTCCTGGGACTTTTAGGAGGGTATTCATTGGCTAGGTTGTCACTGAGAGCTCTCTGCAAAATACAAACAAAACATCAGATAAACACATACAGTATACTTTCTACTACCTTCTTGATTGCACTTTTAATAGCACTACATACTTGTCTATTTCAGAGGAGCCTTTCAAACTCTAGGCGATTCACCTCAAACTTGGCGAGGAACTCGGCGAAGATCCCAAAGAAGGTCTCAGTGTTAGTGGTCTGGCTGTCTTCTCCAAAGAAGGAGGCTGTCTTGGAAAACTCCTCCATAGCCCTCTGCTGTAGGGACTCCAGAGACTGTAATACTGGGTGGATGTTCTCCAGGAAACCCTACTCAAAGTGATGTCAAGGACACAAAAGCCAGTTGTAGGTCATGTATGTGGTGAATTAACCCCATGTAGACATGAAAAACACCTTTTAATACCTACATTAACTTGATGTTCAAACCAATCAAACGACTCAATTCAATTAAAAATAGCCCAGATAAAGCCATTTGCAAAGTCTTCTAAAACCCAATGCAACACAGTAGACCGCTGCGCCACTCAGGAACCAATAGTTTAAGTGGACATTGACCACTGAGTCTGCCATCTGGGCATGTCTGGTATGTCATCCAGAACAATATTATTGCTTTCCGACCGCAGGGATTTTTGCAGTTCCTAGAACATAATGTTCCTATAACCCTTTTTTTCTTCTGTTCCGATAGAAGAAATTGCGGGATTATTTAGTTCCTCGCACCGCCGTTCCTATAACCTTTTTAGCTCCTACTCCAGAGCAGGGTCTTTCCATTTTCCCTTTTCCTAGGTCCACTTTGATTGGTCTAACTTATAAATTATGCCGGTCGGTTCGTTTGTCTGTTGGGTATAAAACTATGCTGGAGCCTTCGTCTTTTGTGCTTCTGTGTTAAGTAGCTACTCAATTTCTATGACTCCAGCCTAGTTTTAAACGCCGCGGTTCGAACTCTAGGACATTATCAACACAACATTATTTTATTAAATTGTATTGGATGTCCTTTTCAGCCTCGTAATCTGAACGAACAGCAAGCCGCTGAAGGAACCCAGCACTACTTGGGCTGAAAACAACCAGATCATCCGCATACATAAGATGATTTACACACTTATCTCCAATCATACACCCAGTGTTCCATTTGTACTCGGAGGCTGGAAATTCCGACTTCCTAGTCAGAATTTCAACTGGAACGACCACCCAAGTGTGAATTCCTAGTCGCGAAGTCTGGTAAATTTCACTACCCCCAAGTTAATTTTCCAAGATGGCAGCACCCTGTATCAACAGTAGGTGAACGTTGGTTTTTAATTGTTTTTCACAAAAATTGTCATACAGACAGTACTCTCCAACTCCTGTCTCTGGACATGTTGCTATGGCGTTAGAAGGCGTGAAAATACACCAAAATGCATTTTTATAAACTGGTTAGGCTAAAAATTGCTAACATGGCTAGTTGTTTTGTAGTTGTTTATATTCTGAAAGGGCAAGAACAATGACGGCGTCCATCTTGTTTTCCTACTTCGGTAACTGGAATGCAATCAACTTGTTTTAACTCGGGTGTGACGTCATTCCCAGTTCCGACCTCCAACTTCCGAGCCAAATAGAAAGCAGCATTATGTTAGCCTACTTGTCGCTTGTCACATGACCCAGAGCCCTGAAAAAATTATATTTTTACTCAAGCAGTATATGAAATTAGATGTATTACCTACCACCATTTAGTTGTTTTGTAGTATTTAGAATATTTATAAAATATCTGGTCATGCCACGAAACAATACAATTACCCGTTTTAGCCACCAGGGGGGCAGTGCTCCCCCTGCACCGAGCAAACACCGCATATGGGTTCTGGCCAAAAGAGCTAACCTAGTGCAGGGTGTACAGATCACACAGGGACATCCAGCATTGAGCCTAGCAAGGACCGTGGAATCATTCTGAACCCTAACCTCTGTTTTGACTAACATAAAACATGTATTTCAAAAGCAGCTTCAAACTGCAATGCACATTACAATGCACATTACTCCATATCATATCTATGCTGGCTACATGTTAAGTCAGGGGCAGATATTGCTAATGTAGAAGCAATTACATGGACATGCTCCTACTGAACTCTCTGAATTGGTCAGGCCGTTCATTCCTAAAAGGTGCTCTACTGTCGCAAGACACAGGCCTCCTTACGGTTCCTGGAATCTTTGAACAAACAGCTGGAGGCACCTTCAAGGCTTTCTCCCATAGAGATCAATTGTTAGAAAGATCTTCATGTCGATGGAGACCCAACCTCTAAGCCGACTTGTAACAAGAAGGAATGCAATATGGTTGATATATTTTTTCAAGGGGCGACAACAGTCTTGATCTCTCAGAAGACTGCTTTGCCAGGTTCACATCAGGTGCAGTGTATTAAATCTGATGCCTAAAATCTCAACCATTGGCTGTTTTTATGGGAGTGCCACAGGGATCAATTCTTTGCCCAAGCTTATTCTCTGTATATTTCAATGTCACTTTTGCTGCTAGTGACTCTCTTTTTACCTCTATGCAGGCAACCCTATTCTGTATACATCTGACACTTTGAACACTGTGCTAACTAGGGCTCTCCCCGACTAAGGATTTCTTTGGTCAGCCAAGACTTGATTGATCTCTCTTACAATCGACTAGTCGAAATAAAATTAAAATCTTCATAAATGTCACACATTTAAGTAAATAATCTAAAAAAATACATAAGTAAAAAGGGAGATTGACAAGACAAACATAAATAGGATCTGACTCAATGTACAGTACAGTAGCTGCTGGCTTTTCCACATTCAGCCACTATTAAATTATTCCTAATATTAAGTCTCATGTTGTTGCTTAATACCAATATAACTACAACTGCCTGGTTGTATGTAACTATGATAAGTAATATCCATGTACCACAAATTAAAAATATTGTTTAACCTGCAGATAAGCAGAGTGAATCAATTTAATGGCGTCTGCTGGAGCCGTTTTCAGAACCACAGACAGCGACATTCACCACGGGAAAATGCACAGCATGCGCCTTCACGATACGTGGCAGATGAATGGTAAACTGTGTGCTATAGAGAAAGTATTGTCTTGACTAGACAAGATAATGTCTTTCAGTCGGATACCTTTGACCTTGATTCATTCAATTGTAAACTTAAATGTAGGGAATAAACCTGTTATAACAATAATAGCTTTTTTGATTAACCACTTTAAATCTAAAATCAATTCCAGAATCAACATCCTATTTCAAAACAAGGCCTCCTTCACTCATGCTGCTAAACAAGCCCTGGTGAAAATGACCAATCTTGAAACTCGGTGATGTTATGCACACAGTTGTCTCGAATACTGTCCTCAACAAATTAGAAGTAGCCGATCACAAAGCTATTCACTTTGTCTCACTCACACACACACACACACCAATGAAAGCTTCTGGTTAAAAACTGGTTTGTTTGCAAAGGATACACTCATGACTGCAGCGAAGCGATCATCTGCTGTGGCAGGCATTTTGTGGCAGGCAGATCGGATGTCCTGGACAGTAGTGTGAAGGTCATTCAGATCAGATGTGATGGTCCTTTGGTTCACTAATAAGAGATATGAGAGATAAAAATAGATTCTAGCCAGAGTGCTAGTGATATTCAGTAAACATTTAGCTGAATTAGCACAACATTTTATAACAAATGTTTGAACTATTACCGGTACAACAAATATTGTCATCTGTAGCTTGCCAGGTACATGCATAAATGTTATGTGCCTGAGTTAATATGACAGATAACACAACATAGTGTAGAGTGGTAAGGATTTTGTAATGTTTACCATTTTCTGGATACATTTGATCCTAAATATTAGATACTTGATTAGCGTATATACTTGTATTAATGTATATCCTTGTTCTACAATATTGTAGATGATTGATTCGGCACACATTCTCAACAGAAGGTAACTGTTCAAAGGCACATATTATTTTTAAGTTAAATATGGACTGTATACTGTATGAGTATGTCGTTTCTGAACTACAGCCGTTTCATGACACAAGGTAAAAAAGTAATGCTTGTTTAGATCAGGCAACTTAAACTTATTTTAAGAACTGAGGATTTGTTCAGATCTACATGTAGATAAAATCTCTGCTAAAATACAAAGAATGCTAAATTGTTCACTTTCTCAGCATGAAAGAATTGACAATCAGTTTACCTTTGGCTGCGAGGGGAATTGTAGTAAGGTCCTTGGCAAAATCCAGGACATTGGGAAAGTGAAGACACAATGACTTGACAAGTATGTGCAGAAACGTTGATTTCCCATCCACTGTCTTTGTGGTGCCCAGCTACGAGGAAAAAAGCACAGTAAAAACTTTATTTATTTATAAAAAGTAAAGTCAAGTGAATACATGGCAATAGCCCTGGTGATCTCACCTCAGTGAGGAAGTTGATTTTAAACCCAGTGGTCTTGTGGCCTGTCTTAGGCTGACCGTTGTTCAGATAGTTTCCCATTGCCAGAACAAACTATGGAGTCATCAGACACACACACAGCATTTTAGTGTAGTTTGTATTTTGCTTTAGAATAAAACAGCAAGATTTCTACATAGTGTGAAAACATCTGAATGTTAACTTTCTAGCATCCTTTGTTTATGCAATGAATTATGATAATATAGTTGGTCTAAGATTACAAGAGAACAAGTGATGCAGCTATACCTCCAGTATCTTTGCCAGTTTCTTGCTGAACTTGAGCTCCATTGAGGCATTGTAGATGCAGTCGTAGCCCACCCTCATCTCCTCTGTCTTCTCCTGTAAAGTGCTCTTGAAGTGGAGGCTTCTCAGACGAGTCTTGTAGTCTGGCACTGACAGCATCTATTTAATAAATATGCAAGTGCACACACATAAACACAAATACGGTACATACATACTTTAAAAAACAGAGCAAAATATTTCAGGGGAAAGCAACTCTTAGTCTGAATGTGAGCAAAATGACTCTACTGTAATTGTAATACTATCACCAAAGGTAAATGTATATATTCCCCCACAATGCAACACACTGACATGTCCTGCAGATGCATAAGAGTACTACCGTACAAACTGGCTGAGACTCGCTCAT
The DNA here is from genome assembly GCA_016801145.1 of Umbra pygmaea. Lineage (NCBI taxonomy): Eukaryota > Metazoa > Chordata > Actinopteri > Esociformes > Umbridae > Umbra > Umbra pygmaea. Next base: position 3,649 of record JACXGM010012264.1, on the reverse strand, counting down.
AGGACTTTTAGTAATTGAAAAGTGTTCTCCAGGCAGATCTGCCTTGGAGGCAGAAGTCATTTGATTGTTTGATTAAAATCTGAGGTTAGACCTCACATGACATTGGAAATGTGCACATGAGCATAGTTTTCTCCCTTTTTAACCATATCTAATCGTACACCTAACCGTAACAACCTAACCTTAACCACACTGGAGTGTTAAAATATAATCCTGTGCTATATATATATCGTAATTATAAATCAAAATTAAACATAATGTGAGGTCCGCCCTCAGTTTTGAATCAACCAATCAAATGAATTCTGCCTCCAAGGCAGATCTGCCTGGAGAACACTTTTCAATAACTAAAAGTCCTATGAGCCTGAGGCTCTTCCCTGCAATCAAAACCCAGTACCTGTAGTACGAACTGATCAGGCTCGCTGAGTTTGGCAGGGTCCTCGTTGTACTGCTCATACTGTTTGACCTCCTCTGCATCAGGGGCGTACAGCAGCAGCTGTTTAATGTGGGCCGGTTCCAGACGCTCTGTGGCCATGGTCATTAGCACCTGACGAAGCTCGCTTGGGGATAGCTTCAGGTGCGCGATCAGGATGGCTGGGGTTACGTTTGAACATGTCAAAGGGTCAGAGTTTAGACTGGCTAGGTTTCACAGTGAAATAAAATCTAATGGTTTCTGTCAATAAAGGCTAGATTTGAACATTATTGTGCCATATGGATTGCAGTTTAATGCAGCAACAGTAGTTCATGTAGTACAACTTCTGACAGGGGTTAGACTTCCAGTATAAGATCCCAGAACATCTTCATACAGATAGTGCAGAACATCCGGCATGTCTTCGAATAAGTAATGTTGAGTGAATATATTATTATGGGCAGTTGTATGTGAACTACATTGTTTGTACTTGTCCGGGTGAAGTTGTGTACACGGTACAATCATGGAAGTCAACAAAGCAAATACATTTGACAAAAAATCTCAGGTGAAACCTAGCAGCATGAGGGGCTGCTCAACATTTCGCCAAGAGAATTTATTCAGAAGATGATAACATGACTGCAATGACACACAATAATTCAATACAGAGATTAGCACAGATTCATCAATTACACCAAGAAAAGTTGCAACACGAGTGGAAATTTGAAAATAGGCGCACCGCAGGATACATTATCGACCCTTTAAAACCTGAGAAACCTCGAAAATACAAAAACCAAAAAGATGTCATCGAAGTGAAACTGTAAGCTTTTGGGTAAAAAAGACAACAATGTTGTTGTAGATTCGGGTGTTTAATTTTGCACCAAATGCATGATTACTTTAGCATATCCGAAATCATAAAGGCCAGGACAGGACCCAACGTTGCCTTAATGATATTTAACCCTGTTGTTGATCGAATGCTGTCCGATTCATCACAAAACATGTCTGCATTTGACAGATAGTTCAGATTCTGCGATCCAAGCTCTGAACCAAATCGGTCAAGCTAGTGGAATGTTGTACATTGGAACACCGCCTCAAATAACCAATCGAATGACTTGGCATCTTCACGCAAGGCTTGATTGTGTTTTTGCAACATGTTTCTCAAATTGTGTTAGGAAATTGATAAACAGTGGCACCAGGTATTTTAAGCTGTTTTGAGGGCAGTGTTAACTTAAGGCGTGGCTTTGGGGTTACGTGAGTAACTTGTTGCAATCTCTAACACATCATCTGATGGAAAATGTTCAACCCTAATAGTTTCAATCTGATTCAATCCCTCAATTAGCTTAAAAAATACATTATTCTTTTTTAATAATAATTCCCAATTCTTATGTATACGGTATATGTCAAATTGTTCCCCACTAACCCTGCTACGTCAGCAGCTCAGCAACCGCCCTCAACAGATGTGGGATGGTGAAGAGCACTCACCTGGTTCATCCAACCACGTCGCAGATTGCTGATTCATTTCACACTGCTCATCCAACATGGAAGCCTTTAGTCAGATCATGTACAGGATGATTACGCTCACCAACTATACTTCCATGATTGAATTTACAGGCGCACCATCTGTACACAGCGAGTTGCTAGAGAGCGACGTGTCAAGGTAGATAATCCGACTTATTTTTTTTCAAATATCAAGGAGCACTATGCCAATCTGAAAAAAAATACAAAAACTTTGATGCTGTTTGGTATGTGCTGATTATGTTTGCATCTTTCGAATGAAGCCTCTTGTTAATTTCTCAAATGTATTTGCTGTTTCCCTCCATGACTGTACCATGTACACAACTTCACCCAGAAAAGTCTGAACTATAAATACAACGCAGTGCAATACTAAAATAAAAACATGCCCTTTAAAATCCACACAAACAGCTGTTTGGTACTCAAATCGCAGGTACAGACCTTGGTGTTTCAGGCATGTACCATAAAACACGAAAGTGGCCACAACAACCCAGATCCTAATCTATGGTGCAAAGAGCACGACATTTTGCTAGGTATTTACCACTCTGTAAACCACAACCCAGTTGGAAAACATTAAACATCTGTACATCAAAGTGATCACAAATAACCTGCTAATTTACATTCAAGTCATCCCATACAAATTATTAATGTACCGGGCATGACCTATTCATAATTGAAGTCCCACCCATAGGGGTTAGCCCTGGAGGTTCCGCCCTATACGATATGACAACTTTCCAGTCTGTCATACCGGAAATCCCACCCCTCTCAAAAATCACACACCAGACATGCCAAACAGGGTCACAAATCACACATTTGACAGAAGCTGTACTACATGAACTATTACTGATTTCTAGCCTTTGTTTTACTCACATGCATTGTAGGCCTTCTTATGGGAAAGAATCTGAATTATGTCTTTTTTCTTGAACGTCTCTGAAAGAGGGGCTGTCTCTGGAAGGGAAACTGACACAAAACACCATGTTACACTACAACATGCTGTGGTAAAAAAACACTATAGTTTATTTCTAATCTTCAAAACAACTCTAACTTAAGAGGATGTAAATGCAGAGGGATTAGGCTATAGTGTGTGTATGCTGTTTACTGTGTACTGCTATGTTTGAAACAACTGTCATGAGGAGCCTTCGGATGATGGGTGGGGCTAAGGTTTAGAAGGGTGTTGTCACAATGTCTGTAGACTCTGTCCTTGTTCTGTGTCACTACAGGGTGGTTTCTCCCCTATATGATTTGTTTTGGTTTTGTTTTCCCGCTCCTTTTGTCACATGATCCCGTCACATGTTTTGATTAACCAATCAGTTCTGTTGTTTAGTCCACACCTGCACCTCCTTCCCGCGTTAGTATGGTATTTAGTTCTGAGTGTTTGTGAGTCCTGTGTGGTTGATGGCGGGCTGAACGAGCAAGCGCGCGGGAAGGAAGCACCTCGGTTGGAAGGACGCGCAGGCTGGCTCGGCGAGGGTGTTTTGAAAACTGGGAGGAGAGACACGGAAGTAGTCCTCGGTGGTAACGTTGACATCTGGCGGAACCTGTAAAGCTCTCTGGTTGGTTCACGATACAGCTCTAGTCGCGGGTCGGTGGAAAGGCTAGGAGAGCGGATGCTTCGAGTGCCGTGGGATGCGAGCAGGCGAGCCGGAACGGGGGCGCTTGGCGTCCTTGTGGGGAGCTACTACTGCCGCGGAATATGAGCAGGAGAGGGCGGAGATAATAGCTCTGGATTTGCGGCGT